>JBCEWB010874881.1:0-15868 GCA_039654565.1 Peronia peronii
TCCATCCATCCATCCATCCATCCATCCATCCATCCATCCATCCATCCATCCATCCATCCATCCATCCATCCTCCATTCACTCACCCACCATCCTGTCAGCTATTCATCAACTCACCTGTCGCTTCCAGCCTGTGAAAGCCCACTTGATACTGAAGAATGGCAAACATATGACTGGTATTTCATTTGGCACACCTCGCTCAGTCGCTGGAGAAGTTGTCTTCAACACTGGCCTTGTTGGGTGAGTCTTGTGTGTTTCCTCCTTTGTCCTTTCTTTTTCTTTTCTTTTTATTTTCAAACAAAAGTTATAGGTGAATAACTTTTTCCCTTAGGAAGGGGAAGGAGGGCAGGGGTTGAGGGGGGACGAATGGAGAAAAGGGTAGGTGGGGGAAGAAGGGATAGTGATAGGGTTGATGGCTGTTTCCACGGATTGTTGAATTTTATTATTATTTTTTTTATAGTTATCTGATCAATGAATCGCTACCATTCTGACCAGCTGTTGTTGTTTCGTATGGTTTGGGAATCAAGTTATACTCATTTATAAGACTAGTATGTAAAATGCTCATGAGATCATGTATGTTTTTTCAGTGTTTTATTGTTTTTTTCATATATATACCTGCCTAAATTTGTTCTTATAGATACCCCGAAGCTTTGACTGATCCCAGCTACAGGGGTCAAATCCTGACCTTGACCTATCCCATCATTGGTAGCTATGGTGTCCCAAGCACGACAGAGAAGGATGAATATGGTTTGTTGAAGAATGTGGAGTCTGAGAAAATTCAGGTAATTTTAGTGTGCTTTGATCCTCCAGTTTCTCATAAAAATCATTAGCTCGTTTAATTTTGGAATGAAACTGCAGCAGACTCTACTCGGTGGCAAGAGAGGGCCTTCACATGCTATATACAGTCCATATGTGACCTGAGTATGTCCTTGTTGCAAATGGAACCAACATAGATCATCTAGATCTTTGTCCTGTCTATAATTTTTTCATCTTTACCAGACCATGAGATGGCAGACTAAGATACTATCAGGTTGTCTCAGGAATGTTAACTTTTATTCATATTTTCCTCACTCATCTTTTTAAAAATTTCATTACTCAAATTCATGTCTCCATCAGTAATTCATGTCCTCCATCAGTAATATCCTTATCAAGTTGCAACAGTTTTTCTTTTGTCTTTGCCTTGTTCTATTGCTAAATGTTACAATTAAGTCTGTTGTGCATGAGTGTATAAACGTATATTATATTTAGGTCATGTCTCACTAACTGAGAGAAGAATTTTCTTTCATCATAAATAAAGTTTATCTTTTTCTTTTAACTTTCCAGGTGGCCGGTCTGCTTGTCCAAGACTATTGCCAGAAACCCAGTCACTGGAACTCTGTGAAAACGTTGTCAGAATGGCTGCAGGAGGATGGCATTCCAGCCTTGTATGGCATTGACACACGTATGGTCACCAAAATTGTTCGAGATGAGACAGATGTGCTGGGGAAGATCGAGTTTGAAGATGATCCTGTGGAATTTGAAGATCCGAATCTCAGAAATCTGATCAAAGAAGTTTCCACCCAGGTGAGGAATAATCCATGTTAACCCATAGACAGGACACCTCATTTATTACATGTAAAAATGAAATGTTGTGCCTTTTGTGGTTTGAAGCAGAATGGAATGAACCTTGTTTATTTGGAAGTAAGTTCTTTTTGCTAACGTTGTTACCAAATAACAACTGCAGTAAATAATTGAAGTGAATATAGCTTTATTAGAAAATGAAAAGGGACTTGAACTGTTGGAGGGCAGATAGGGACATATGTGAAGAATAGGTAATCACTTAGTTCAGGAATATATGTGTTATGAAGAATTTAAAAACGAACACAAAAAAGAAAACAACATAATAATAAGAGATAAAACATTAGATAATTATGAATTTGTGTTTAAGTTATGTTTCTTGGCATTTGATACAGACTGTCCAGGCATTTTCTGATAAATAACTGTTATGAAGAGGCTTGGATTTTTTTTATAGTGACATGTCTTATTTACATAATAGTTGTGGTGTTATTTAAATCTTTTCTTTTGTCATTCCAGGAAGTGCACTACTATGGAAAAGGTAACCCTTACAAAGTGGTGGCCTTGGACTGTGGTATCAAGCAAAACATGATCAGGAACCTGGTCAAGGTAATGTTTATATTTCTGTTATTATATGCCTCCATTGACCAGAGAAGGAAAGTTAAAAAAATTTATGAGATCATAATAAGTAAAATTTGAATTTGATTTGCTGATAACATTTTGTTGCCATGCTAGGTCCATTCTTTTTCCCTGCCATTTGTTTCAAAAAGAAAATCATGGAATTTATACAGAAATTCTGAAAATACATCATGGTATATCATAATCCAAATCTACTACTCTAAATATGATATGATCATGTTCAGAGAATGGCTTTTAATGACATAGACTAGACTTCATATTAGCCTAATTGTATATATGGAGAAATCCAGGGTACCGATTTCATAGCTTTAGTGTGTTTTTCAAAGTATCTTATTGTATTGGGTATGAAGTGCACATTATGTATTATAACTCAAACATGGTCATTTTATCATATTTTATGTTCTGGGCTTAGGAGGGTTAATATCATGAATATCTTTTTAAAATATTCTGATGTCAGTATGGAGCAGAGGTCAAAGTGGTGCCTTGGAACTATGATTTCTCAGAGGAAAAATATGATGGCCTGTTCATTTCTAATGGCCCTGGTGATCCGGCTCTTGCTGAGGAGACAGTTGCCAACCTGCGGAAGGTAGGCTAGATTGTTAAAAGTTTGTAGTAATGGTAAACTAGAACAAAAGCCATATGTTCAAAGGAAAGTATGATTATGTAGACTGTCAAAATATAAAAGGAAGTGTGTAAAGTGGGGAAAAGAAGTAAAGTATATTTATAGCAAGTCAAAATTCATAAGGAAGAAGTGATGAAATATTGTGTATCTTCGAATGAGAAGGATAAAAATGATAGAATATGGAATCTGCCTGTTACAAACAAGTAAATAGTAGACAGGAGAATAAATGAGAATTATTGATAAAAAAAAAATGGTGAAATTCAGTAGAAATCACAAATAAAGTAAAAAAAGAGAAAACTGATAGATTGACTTGGGAACTCTGATGATTTGAGTATGATCATTTTCATAAAATTGGCTGAAGTCGAACAATTTTTGGAAAACTAATGAATACATAAAGCTTTGTTAAGATTTCCAACATTTTTCTAACGAAATACAGTGATAATTAAGAGAAATGATTCTCTGCTGGTCATAAAATATTTGAGAATACTGTCAGATCATTTCCATCAGGCTGGCCCTGAATTCTTGACTTGCGTACTTAAATCATTTGCAGCAGTAAAATGAAGAGCAAAACCAATTATGGTAGTAAATTTTAAAATAAAAAAAATCACCTGATCTTGAGGGACTGCTTTTGTTTATTATGGCCATGCTCAGTGTGACAACTTGGTTTACATACAACACGATGCCACAGGTCTTGTCAGAAATAAAAGAAAACTTTAAATCAACATTGTGCTTTGGGTACTCATTTTCCATCTTTGTTGTGAAGACTGATAAATTGAAAACCTATTTGAAATTAATTGGACGGTTTTTATCAATTTAGACTGATGAGTGGTAACGCTCCACAAAGCTAGTAGTGCTTTCCATACTGTTTCCTTGTGGTATTAACATGAGAATAATCAGGAAAATTCACTCATTCAGGTCTGACAAGAGCAATTACTCTCATTTGCCTTACATTTCTGAAAAGATTTGTAGAGTGCAAGAAAATTTGCTGATAACACTATCTATGGCAGCCGCATTATTTGATTTTGTTTTTCTGTCCAGCACCTGACCAACAGAAATGAGCCAGTATTTGGTATCTGCATGGGGAACCAGTTGACTGCTCTGGCTGCTGGTGCCTCAAGTTATAAACTGCCCCTTGGAAACAGGTAATGGACTTTTCATAAGTAGTTCTCAGTACCAGAAGAATGTTAAAGTTTCTTTACCAGACTTGACTTCCCATTTCTCCAAATGGTTTAGCCAACTGTTTTACATCCCATTGTAATAATTGTAGTGTTTCATCCCTCCAGTCATGTTACTTGTGCTGCTTCCTGCAATATGATTGTAAGACCCAACATTGTTTATTTTTAGTTATATTTCATGTTTGTGACACAAGTCTGTTTCTTGAAGGCTATTGTGAAAAGAGATAAAAAAGTTTCATGGTTTATAGGTCTTGTTACAAAATTCTCTATATTACTCTGTCAAGTTGACATTGCATCTTGGTTGCTTTTACTTAGTTTCATTTGCTAAATACCATGTTGTTGAACATCATAGTTCACACTTTTAGTTTTAAACTGCTTCTTAAATCTATCACTACACACAGCATCCCTCCACTGTTTTAAAAATATCTTGATAGTAAATGCCACATTTCAAGTGATGTTTGAGACTGCATCTTGAATAATTCAAGGAAAAATGTGTTAATTTCCATAATTGTTTATTTTCTTGTAGAATGTCAAAGTTCACAATATTTCATAGCTTCTCCTTTCCATGAATTTGAGCTATATCTTCTATCTCCTCTGACAGGGGCCATAACCAGCCTGTGATCAACCTGCTGAGTGGTGAAGCTTTCATCACCTCACAAAACCATGGTTATGCTGTGGATAATGAGTCTCTGCCCCCTGACTGGGAAGTCATGTTCATCAATGCCAATGACAAATCCAATGAGGTAAATGGGTGAAGAAAAATATGCTCTTGATTGAATTACTGATATCTGCTCCTTTTCGAGTATAAGTTTTTTTTCTAATCTTTGACGTTAATATTCACCATCCTTTTGATTGATTCTGAATTCTGTAAAGTAAATGAACAAATAAGAATATGGCCCCCTGGTAATCATTATATTAAACATCATTGCTCTTTAGAACTCGGGGTAGAAATATTTGTGTAATAATGTGAACTGTTTGTAACATTAACTTATGTCTATCAACATCCCTACTTAGTTGATCAAGGCATTATAATATTGTTAGAGAATAGAGTGGTATGAAGTTTCTATAACATAAGTAGCAAGTCAAGCAGCCATAAATCTGTTCAAGATCATTTGTGACTGGGTTGGTTGATTTGCCATTTTGAGAGCACTTACAATAAACATACATTACTCGCATGTATTCTTATTGGATGATTTGGTGTAAGACTTTCTGTGGGCCAGTGGGAGAAGTGGCATATGGTGGAGTCTCAGACTGAATGATTGAAATATAATTTGTCACAAAACATATAAAGCAAAGTGATTATTAAAAAATTATCACATTTTCATTGCATGATGAATTTTTTTATTACTCGTGTTTTAGATAACAAAAAAAGTTTTTTCTTCTCCTCCTTTGCAATGCTTTCATTGTATCTCTTATACCTAGCAAAGGGAAGTAGTTTAGCCAGCAGTTGAAATGGCTCATAATCCTTACTACAATCTGTATGACATTCAGTTCTTTGTAGATATTCTTGCCCACAGTGAAGTTTTTTATATTAGGAGACACTAAATACTTTTTGACCTTTCATGACAGCAATGATGAATGCCATTAGGCATTTTTCCTTATAAGGTGCCAAGCTTTCACAATGGTGAATAGCATTGGTCAAGCCTTCTGCATTGGGCAGGACCATAAATAGACGAGTCTGCTTTGTCACAATAAACCCTTCTTATTCTACTGGTCACAGGGCATTCGCCACAAGACCAAGCCATTTTTCACCGCCCAGTTCCATCCTGAGGCCTGGGGTGGTCCCACAGACACACAGGTAATGAACTCAGATGCTACTTCTCTGAAACCTTCATACTGTTTCCACCTCTCCTTCTCTGTCATCTTTATCTGCTAATCATAGGCCTCTTTATAGAAATCATTTGTTCAATTCATGTCTGCCAAATGACTTACTGTGGAGAGTAAATAGTTCAGCAGTTAACACTGGTTAATGAAATCTTGGATTTTCTATCTGGCCTTAATGATGAAAGAATAATATCCACGTTTGATATAAATAATCATATTTTTGTAGATAGTAAGAATTAGTTTAAATGCAATTGGCAAATAGAAAAGACAGTGTCATTTTCTTACAAGTACCAATGCTGATTGAAAGTAGTGTCATTTTCTTCCTAAATAAGTGTTTGCAAATAGACAGTGTAGTGTCACTTTCATCTACAGGCAATCTTAGCTGATTATAAATTCTTACTGTTTTAACATCTTATTTTGTGATGGTGTCCATTTGAGTTTGAGATACATATATCCTGTGACCAGGGAAAATGAGTTGGAAGTCGCGCCAGGCAATAAAGATCCATGGCCGTTTTTGGTCATTTTTAAGTACTTTCCGATGAAGATACTAAAATTTTTTTTAGTTTCCACAAAACGACAATTTAACCTTTTTTAACCTAAAAAGAGAAAAATTTTGGTATCATAGTCGGAAAATAGTAAAATATGTTAAAAAAACAACTGTAACTCGAAATCACCCGGTGTGACTTCCGACTCATTTGCCCTGGGTGCAAGACATATTTACTACTCCAGTATTTTCCTTTCTCTCCAGTTTTTGTTTGATTACTTCATGGATGCTATCAGAAAACATGGTGGCTCCATGGCACAGATTGTTGAACCAATCAAGAAGGAATACAAGATGTTGGATGTGAGTGTGCATTTGTTGTTTGAACATACCATACCTTCATGGATCCTGCATTCCTTTTATCTGCTCACAGTGCATCAAAATTTTACAGCTTAGATCTAGGTTTCTTGTCTCTGTCCTCGTCTTCACATCTAGAAATGACTTGAAAATCCATAACTCATACAAGAAGCCTCTGGATGGGAAATGGAAAGGAAAGTTAATCAGACTAAGGAATTTTTGTTGTGAGTTTTTAATTTGTTGCTTTTCTTGTCGAGGCTCTTTTTTGTTGTTGTTATTCAGCTCCTCTAGTTTGTTCAAAATTTATAATTTAAATATCCACAGTTGTTTCTCCATTTATCAAATATATGGGATTAATTGAATTAATAGAATAAAAAACAATGTGTATACTTTGTGTTGACTGATTATTTTAACAATTTGCAGAACAGTTCATTTGAAAATATGATTCTGATATGGGCTAATTAAAACCTCGGTTTCCAAGGGAAATATTTAAGTTGATCCCTAAGGTATATCCAAAATTTCAGCTGAGAAAATTATTCAGGGTAATAGCTCTTCATTTTCTTTAGGAGACACCAAATCCTTTTTGACTCTTTCATGACAGAAATGATGAATGCCATTAGGCATTTTTCCTTATAAGGTGCCAAGCTGTTGCAATGGTGAATAGCACTGGTTAAGCCTTCTGCACTGGGCAGGACCATAAATAGACGAGTTTACTTTGTCACCATATCCCCTTCAAGGTGCTATTGAAACCCATGTAAGAAGTACCCGAGTCATATTTCACACATGTTGAGTCAGGTTTGCGAAAGCCACCCCTCCCCTGACCTCCTCTCCCCTTCCCATCAAATCAGTCAGAGGTTAACAGGGAAAATGTAGGTGTGAGCATCCAGACATTCTTAAATGTATAATACTATCTAGACCAGCATATGACTTCAGGGGAAAAAAAATATCTTTTTTTTTCAAGATAAATTCTTGCAAAATGGACTTTACTTTTCATTCCAGGGTCTGCAGTTTTAGGAGACTTATTATGTAAGATGCAGCGCTACATATAAATTAAAACTGGTCTTGTGTTACTAAGGAGTTAATACAAAACAGAGGCATTATCAGTCTTGGGTTCTCACCATAAGTAGCTTGTAAAACAAAAAGTTTTCTGCTAAGTGTATTATGGCCCAGAAGAAAAGAGTTTGTTGTTTTAGTGATTGTTAAATGTCCCACAGGTGAACAAAGTTCTAGTGTTGGGCAGTGGAGGTCTATCTATTGGTCAAGCTGGAGAGTTTGACTACAGTGGTTCCCAAGCTATCAAAGCTCTGAAGGTAAAAATCTCAGTGATGATCAATAGACTGCATCGAGATTTATACTGACATGGAGAGTAACATTTGTTTAATGTCTTCACTTCTTAGTTTTCATGATTCTACTTCTGAATATGAAGGCTGTCATATAGTATTTCTGTATTAATAATGTAACTGTCTATATTCTTTATACTTCATGAGAGCAAACAACAGAAATACCATCTGTCATAAGTTTACAAAATTAATATGATTTAACTTTACATTGATTGGAAAAAATAGATGCTGAGCATCAGTGACTTAGCATTATCAATGAAATGATCTGACAATATAGTGAGAGAAAATAGATTAAAATTTCTCAGCATTTATTTCACTTCTGGCCAGTTTTGATAAATGAAATATACATTAGCACAGTTTCACAGCTGCCCAGAATGAGTAAGATATTGCACATGGTAAATTTTAATTACCACCTTATCCGGCTTGTGGAGTCAGTCTGTAGAGTAAGAAGGGGTAGAAGAAACAAAAATTTGGTTATTCATACCCATTCATCCCTCTTTCATATGTAATTTTTTTTTTCAAACTCTGTGATGTGTCTTGCAGGAAGAAAATATCAAAGTTGTTCTGATGAATCCCAATATTGCCTCAGTGCAGACCAATGCTGAGGGAGAAAAACAGGCTGACACTGTCTATTTCTTACCCATTCATCCTGATTTCATCAAGCAAGTCATAGAGCAGGAGCGTCCAGATGGCATCTTGTTGTCCATGGGTGGCCAGATTGCTCTGAATTGTGGTATGTGTCTACTGAATGTCAGTCCTAATGTAAGCTGATGAAACCAAGTAGATGCTAATAGACAAACATTTTAAAAAAACACGAGAGATTGTATAGATTATGGTTTAAACTGATGTGTTTGCTTAGATGCAACAGTTTCACTCTTATGTGAGTGGTCTGTCCAAATATCAGCAAAACTGAGATATTTATGGCTTCTGAAGGTGACAGTATATCTATTTAGAGTGAGTGGTCTCCCCATTATTAACTGTGCTGTATAAGAGTATATAGCCTCCTCAAGTTAACAGTCTTGTTTTTGAAGTATGTGACCTTCACAAGTACTATTATATCTTTAAAGTATGTAGCTTTCCTCAGTTAGCAAAAGAAAACTGACTAAATACTGTATGAGACAAAATGAATAGATATTAGCTGATGATTGTCTGTATCATCAGGTATGGAACTGTACAAGGAAGGAATTTTTGATAAATACAATATCAGAGTATTGGGCACCCAGATTTCCAGTGTGGAAGCCACAGAGGACAGGCAGATCTTTGCTGATGGACTGAAGGTAAAGTGGAGCACATGCTTTTCTTGTGGTTTGTTTGCATTTCTTTCGTCTTTTCTTTTTTTTTTTGTTTTTTGTTTAGAGTTCATTGCATGGTAGTTGAAGTGTTATACAACTTTTAGAAGTTTAGTTTAATGTTAAGATCTGAACATCATGCTGCAAAGGACAGTGTCACTGAATTTAACAAAAAAATTCTCTTCATCAAATCAAAAGAGATGAAAGAATGAATGAAAGAATTGGTCATAGGTGTGGCTCCACATAGACATTATTTTTTTGTGTACAAGCAACTAGCATCATAACATCTGAAGCACAATCACAAAACTGTTACATATTAATATACATTAATGAATTACAATCTGCATAAACATAATGTTTCCATCAATTAGCTATTAACGTACTTGCAACATAATATACAGATATTAATGTTCTTTATAGTATTATTAAAATGTTGAAAACAAATGCAGTGCCTTCCTCTGTAATCCTAAAATAAATAAGTATAAATTTGTTGCCATTACTGAGCTTTACTTGTAATTGTATAACAGCAAATTCTTTGAGCACATTGGACTAAACTGATGGATAATGGATAACTTTGGAGTATATTACCTCCTCAAGTTAACAGTCTTGTTTTTGAAATGTGTGGCTTCACAAGTACTATTATATCTTTGATATATTTTAATCATATTCAAACTGCAGGAAATTGGAGAGAAGCTGGCCCCTAGCTTGGCCGTTCACAACACAGAGGATGCTGTGGAAGCAGCAAAACAGATTGGCTACCCAGTGATGTTAAGAGCAGCTTTTGCCTTGGGAGGTCTGGGCTCTGGAGTGGCCAAGAATGAGGAGGAACTGCGACACATCTCCGACAAGGTACTGTTCTATTATTTTATGTTTGAAATTTTCAGACAGGAGTAGTTCTTAGGCTGAGTTTGGTTTTGATAGTCTGTTCATTGCATGTTTGGAGTGAGTTCATGTGTATGTGTTGTTTATCATTGCAATTTTATTTCTCAACTGTGAATGAAAATGTCCTGTCAAGGATGAAGGTTTATCTTATAAATAGTCACCATATTGTCACTGCTCAAAGTGGCATAAGTCATAAATATTAATAAAGACTAGTATTTACTAAATAATTCAGTGAAAATTGGGTTCTTGAGACTATGGATGGGAAGAGGGAAAATTTGTAGTTTTGTATTGTAATTTTCTTTGCTCATGAAAAGGTAAAACTAATGTCATAATCTGGTTGCATATAAGAGAGAAAAGTACAACAGAACAAACAAAAATGTATCAACAGCTGGCCTCCATTGTGGCTGCACCCTTCCTCCTCACCACCTCCTCCTCTATCTTCTCCCATAAAAATCACCCCTTAATGTGTCCCTAAATGTAGAGAGCAACCGAATGAGCCAATTACACAAGTCTTACTGTGTCAAGGGAATGAAGCTCAAATTGTTGCTTCATTAATATTAGATGGATCAGTATCATGACCTCTGACCTTTCACAGGCCTTTGCCGTGACCTCTCAGTTGCTGGTGGAACAGTCACTATTGGGTTGGAAAGAGGTAGAGTATGAGGTGGTTAGAGATTCCTACGACAACTGCATTACTGTGTGTAACATGGAAAATCTGGATCCTCTGGGTATCCACACAGGTAAGGCTGAAGCAAATGTGAATGAATGCACTACTGTTACTGTTATGGCTATTTTCATTTATTTGCAGGGCCCTTATTCACGGTATTTTTGATCAAGGCTTGCAACATCATGCAGTTTATCTCATATATTAAGATATACACCATACTATCCATTTCTTCCTCTCCTCTTTATGATAAACTATAGCAGTGATACAATAAATATGACATACAGATAGATAGAAATAAAAGAAAATTGGCTGCAGGAAAAGTCTGAAAGACACTGGTAATAAGGCTGTAAGATATATGTTGCCTCTATTTTAGGAGGAATGCCAAAGGAAAACTGAAAAAAAAATCCATATTCACAATTGAACAATCAGGAAACAGTTTAACTTGAGCAAAATGAGGAAAGCAATGCTATTTTTGTGAGAATTAATTAGTATGTAAACTCCAACCTGACCATCAGATAAAATTAAATTTTAATTTTTAATTTTTAAAAAAACTGTTATCTCTATACCATCAACCAAGATAACAGTCTTGGCTGTGAAGACAGTCTGAGAAAATCCCCCCTACAAATGTGACATTGATGAAGTAGTGATGGCCATAAACAGATCTGTATGGAGGCAAGCTATTTTGCAAGGGAATGAAAACTTATGAAATTGAAAGACAAAACAGCTAGGTAGAAAAGAGTGCAGTAATGAAGGCCAGAACCAAGTGTGTGGAGTGTTGCTTGAAGTATCTAATATTTGGCTGCCTGTATGAGTACACAGTGCTGGACTATGATTGTTATAATTGTCGTACAAAATATACTACTCTTGTGTGACATTTTCCTTGCATTTTTTTGTGTTGTGATTTATGTGGTAATGACCAGCAATTAGCTGATTGTTGTTTATTTTGCCACATCTGACAGGTGATTCCATTGTGGTGGCTCCAAGTCAGACCTTGTCCAACACAGAATATCACATGCTGAGAGAGACTGCACTGAAGGTCAGATTTGATAGGGTTTTTTTGAGAGAATATTTCTCATAAGACATCCACATGTGACTGATCTGATTACTTGTTCAGGCCACTGTAGAAACCTTAACAGATTTGCAAAATGTTCAGATAGCAAACTTTGTAGAAAATGTGGATATTTAGGCCACTTTAGAAATTTTACAAAAATTGCCGCAGATATGTGGCACAATTTGTCTGGAAAAATAATTTGCAGGAATTTGGAGTCAACACAGAAAGAAACAGAAAGACAGAACTGTTTATCATATATGTCAAGTCACACATAGCAACTTTGGACAGAGGTGCAGTTGAATTTGTATGGAACTGAAAAAAGCGGATGAAGAATGATGCAACTAATAAAGTTATTTTCAGAAATGTGATCTCACCATTTTACTTGGAGATGAGTATCAATTATATTTATTTTTCTAGTTGTATAGTCTTGATAATTTTGTAGAAGGTAAAAAAAAAGGCAAAACTTGGCCCTGATTTTAACCCTTTGACATCATTGATATCTCTATAAAACAAACTGGTACAGGATTTCTGAAAGAGTATGAGAGATTGACACTGTATGTGTAGAAGAAGAGGAGAAGTGAATTTCAAGCCAGTTCATTGTCACCACTCAATGCATGTGACATATGGCTTTGTACAGGTGGTGCGTCACTTTGGCATTGTGGGTGAATGCAACATTCAGTATGCCCTGCATCCAGACTCTCTTGAGTACTGTATCATTGAGATTAATGCCAGATTGTCCAGAAGCTCTGCTCTGGCTTCCAAAGCAACAGGGTAATTATGGCTTACAATTCATTTTCATGATTAATATCAGGGCTTCCTAATCTTTGTATGCCTTTAAGTCTTGCTTTCATATAAATGAGCTTATATTATTTCATTTTTTAATTATTTCATTTTGTTTTATTATTTGAGTTTTCCTTTCACTAATTGCAAGAAAGTGACAATTAGAAAGTATTCAATTTCTGTTAAATATTATTAAATTCAAAATTTGTTCTTAGATGCAGTTAATTCCCAGTTGCAGTGCAGTCCCCACTGCCTCATTAGTTCATTCTTTACTGATTATCTTATTTTGAAATTGCCGCTCAAACTAGTTGTTATATGCTTATGTTTGAAAAGTCAATGACCTAGATCCTAGTTTTTCTGCCAAATTTAAGACATTATTTATTTGGTCAAGGGATCTTAAAGGGTCTGACAGTAGATTTATGTAACAGGTGTGATTTATTCTTTTCTTACAGTTATCCTTTGGCCTTTGTGGCAGCCAAGTTGGCTTTAGGTTTGGATCTGCCAGGCCTGGTCAATTCTACTACTCAAATGACCAGTGCCTGCTTTGAGCCCAGTCTGGACTACATTGTCACCAAGATTCCCCGCTGGGACCTGGATAGATTCCAGCACATGAAAGGTGACATCGGCAGCTCAATGAAAAGTGTGGGAGAGGTCAGTCTTAAGTTTAGCCACAGCATTTCATTTCCATAAAGCTATCATGTGTGTTGTATTTTTCTGACAACTTTATTGTAAAGCATTTCAGAGTATTAATTTATGAGAAACATGAACTGTTGATGAGGGGGAAAAAAAACCCCGTCAGTCAGCAAATATTTTACTTTATTTCATCGCACATAAGCCTTTTTACCACCTTTCAGAGAATGAGCAGTGACAATGACAGCCTGAGAAATATCAGTGCAGTCCAAGTCAAGACTAACATCTTGACACTGCATCATCATCTGTTTGTTCCTGTTCATATATATTATACCATGTTTCATCCATGTTGTGCCATATAATATTCTGACATCAGGTAATGGCCATTGGGCGTACATTTGAGGAGAGTTTGCAGAAGGCTCTGAGAATGACCCATCCTTCAGTGACCGGCTTCTCTGCTACATTGCCTGCTGGGAAGGAATATCCAGAAAACTTCAGCATTGATGACAATCTGACTGTTCCAAACAATGCCAGAATTCACACCATTGCAAAGGTAGTGTATTATGATAGAAAAATATTTCTTGAAAAAAAAAGAGTAAGGCCAGGTTTTCAGTCTCTCCATGCATAAGTTTTTTTTTACTTAGTGTTAGGCTAAGTAAGCATGCTTTAAATAATACATAAATGAACATGATATTGTAAGACTACAGTAATTTAGAAGCCCAGAACCAAACCTTTCATTTGAAGCAATGATAAATTATGTCTGATGCAATTATTGCAAACATATAAGAGAACCAACAAGCTGCAATCTCTTTCCTTCCACAATATTAATTGTTTTACAATGATTAATCCACAAATTTCAGGCAGATCGCAAAAGGCACTCTGGAAATCTCAAGTGACCCCTTAATCATTGAAAATATTCAGGCCCGTGGAAGAGGTTTGAAGTTCCTTATGACTGTGCCTCAATGTATTATGATTGTTCTTGACCTTCTCTTCAGGCTTTCCATGCAGGTTACACTGTGGATGACATCTACAACCTGACCAAGATTGATGAGTGGTTTTTGCACAAGCTCAAGCACCTGTGTGATGTTGAGAACTTGATCAAGCACACACCAAGGTCAGACCTAATGTTTTTTCCCTCCAGCTCCATTTTCATCATCATCCTGTGTTATCTCTTTCGAGGCTGACGTGAAATGACTCGCCATCTCTCTCTATCCTCTACTCTTCTGGTGCATTCCTCCAAAGATAGATTCGTCCAGTCCTCGATGTTATCTGTCCACATTCTTCGCTGTCTTCCTCTCGCTTGTTTTCCCTCGATCTTCCCTTCCAGTATATCCTTACAGATGGTGTCATGTCATTTGATCTGAACAAAATATTGTAATTTCCTTTCTTGAATTGTTGTCAGTAGTGTAGGTTTGACTTTTAACATTGTACAAACATCCTTGTCGGTCTGTCTTTCTGTCCAACTAATCCATCTCATACACCTGAATGTCCACATTTCAAAGGCCTCTATTTTTTTCTCCAGAATTCTGTGTAGAGTCCAAGTCTCTGATCCATATAGCAAGAGCAAATATATATATAGCACTTCCCAAGCCACAGTCTCCATTTTATGCTAAAGAAGAAGGGATGGATTTCATGGCAGGAGATTTTTGCAAATTTACATTTAAATTTGTTAGATTCATTTGATCCTATGCTCTGGTCATAAGAAGGCAGCCAAATATCAGAATCCATAATTTTGGTCTGGCTGAAGTCTCTTTTTTTTTTCTATTCATTTATTTGTCAGAAATGAATTGTGTACCTGTCTGTATCAGTTTGCTGTATATACTGTGAAGCAAAATAATCAAGCATGATATAGCTATTATTTCAAAGTAAAGAAAATATCACATTATGAGTACCTGCCAAGGATTGAGACTGAGATAAAGTAGGCATAACTGACTGGCAACATTTAAAAAGGCGCACAGGACTGGGAACCATAGAGATAATTTTGCAGAGGATGTGTGCTCCACTGGCAGTTAAAAGATGATGCTAAACAGAAGTAAAAAAATTTTGTGCCAGTGTAAAACTTGTTTGTGTTTACCTCCTCAGAGATGACAATGCTGAAGTGCTGAGAACTGCCAAAGAAGTTGGTTTCTCTGACAAAGCCATTGCCAAACTGTGGGGTTTGTCTGAGATGGACATTCGCAAGATGAGACATCACCTTGGCATCCGCCCCTGGGTCAAACAAGTCAGTTTGTTTGCTGTCGAAATTGTTTAAAGTTTAGTTTTTTAGTGAAACAACTGAAAAATTGACTTTGGGAAATGATCTATAATGCTACATTATTGGAAAGGACTGAACAATTGTAAGAAACAAATAATTTAAATGCCGTGTAATTATATTGAACAGAATGTGAAAGATAAATGGTTTGGAATGCTCTTTGGTTTAAGTTAAGAAATGTGTTTTACAGTGGTTGTAACTAAAGAATGATGGCTTAACATAACTGGTATTCTGTAAACAGCCTGTGTATCATCTCTAAATCATGGACTATTTCTCTCATTTAGCTTTTATCTTTAACATTTGATATATGAATGTAGCATGTGTTTTT
>JBCEWB010874992.1:7894-33184 GCA_039654565.1 Peronia peronii
AGGTTCACCCGAGAATGGTCAATTCAGGGGTTCCCCCCCCCCCCCCCCCCCAAAGATTTATTGAGCTGCCTTTTAAATAGTGACAATACAATACAATAAAATATTAAATCTATGCATCCAGTTTTCATTGAATATTTGCTTCTCATATTATTTTCATTTAAAAAATAAAACAAAAAAAAATCCAGTTTCTGTTATTTGAAAAATAGCAATACAGTCAAGCACAGAAAACTCAATTTTCTTGGGGATTAAAAAATGTGTTAGCATTTTCCATAATTCAAGATTTCTGTAAAGGCCTTTCTCTACTAAGGAATAGAAGGACTGCTGGTGGGACATAACTATGACGACACAAATGTAGTCCGGTCTTAACAGTATCATGTGGGCTGTGGTTATTCCTTGTAATAGTTAGTAATACAGATGTATGTTGCCTAGTTCACCAGCCAGCTCTATTACTCTTCCTGCTGATTCATCTTCAGTGAGGCCCAAATTCAGACCTATACACTACCATCCCTATCTCTTCCGCATGCCCTCCTCTTATTACCAACAGTCTGGGACAAGCAAGACCAGACTAAAAATAGACCTAATCAGACATTCTTCGCTTTGAGACTTGGTAGATGATGATAAAATCATTCAAGAAATTGTGGGGACAGTCTGAGAAATGTATGTTAATAATACAAAGAAAAAAGCAAATTTCAATGGGGCTGATAGTAGCGTTTGACATTAAAATTTCTGTGAATTTGAAATTTCCAACTTCGAGTTTTCTGTGCTTGACTGTACTTTGACATTAGTTTATTAGATTGGAATGTTTATCTGATAACAATCACAAAATGCATTTATCACAATAATTATCACAGACAAAACTTTCCCTTGTAATTAAAAAGGCCTTTAACTTGTTAGAAAAAAAATAATGCCTGAATTTTGATGATGATGCAATATATAATGACTTGTTGGTAAAGCTTTTTTTTTCCCTTTAGCGATCACTGCAGGCCTCAACCTTTAGCATAGATATTTCTGTATGAATGAGATCAATATCTTTTGTTCAAAGAGTGATTTAATAAAATAATTCTGCATCCTGATTCACAAAAACACAATTTTGCTATGTATCATATATGTAATTCCATCCGTGACAGAAAAAGTTACTATTGTGAACATTTTGTAGTTTTCTTTTTTCATGAACACAGTGCCTAGGGCAACATAACTACAGTCGACTACACTTCAGCTGAACTCACCTGAGTTGATCTTGAGTTGAGTTGATTTTTTTTCTTTGAAACAAGCGCAGCAGTAACTTAAATTCTACAAAAATAAAAAGGGCCGTGTTGACTTCAACATACACGTTGCAAATGCAAAAAGTGATTTGAATTGTTTCCCCATTTATTTCAATGCTGTATGAAAATAACAACTGATGGTCTGATTTTTTGTTTTGTGATTCCAAGATTTGACCAATCGACACTGATGGAAATAGGCTACACACTAGAAACACTGACTCTGCCATTCAGCTGAAGATTCCTATTTGTCCTATAAATAAACAAGGACTATGGAGAGATAGATGTGGAAAGGTAATGGAATGTGTGAGACAAACAAAGAATGCCAAAGAAGTTGGGGGACTATACAAGAGGGGTAGATCTAGACTAAACTGCTGCCAGCCACACACGCTCGTCCAGATTTTTGCTCACAACAGATTAAAAACCATAAGGTTGAAACTCAATATTTCACAAATCTGATTTCATGACTGACTGGGACTTGAATTCTATGGAGTTTTATATCAAATACTACCTTATAACTCTCATAAATTAAAAATTAATTTGACCATAAAAATTTGTGATCACTTGTCAAAATTTTGGAAAGTTATACCACCTGTAGAGCCTTTACATCAATAGCAGAACTGTATGATGAGTGGGGACGAGAGAAGAAATAACCTAGTACCAATATTTATGCAATATAAAAAAAAGGGGTGTTGCGGAAAATTGAACCGGCACTGTCAAATCTGACAATACATGTATTGAACTATGGGCATGTCACTTTCCTAGTGACATCAACTTCTATGTTGTTGACTGTATCTGAAACAAACTAGAGATAACTAGACTTATTTTGCTATTCCAGTATGATAATAACAGTTTTTAAATGAAGTTTCTATGGCGCTTTTGAATAATTCTTTGCTGTTTAGATTAGCACAATAGACACATTATTAAAAAAGCATTTATTAATAACAAAAACAAATGATATGGTGTTTAACAAATTCACTGTTTGCAGGAATACAGTATCAAATCATGCTAATATTCTTTAATTGGGATGACACACATGGAAATTTGTTGCCAAGACAATTCTCCTCAAGTTCTACCATCTCTCTGCTTCCATTGTGATAAGTCATCAGAAACAGGAGAATTAGTACATGTACTCTGCTAAATCTACTACAATCATTATCAACTCGACAGTTATATAAACTGATACAGCTTGTGCTATGGGAAAATTATGCCTCTACCATTGCACCTCAATTTTTGCTATATGTCCTAAAAAAGCATAACACTCATTTTATTGTGCAATGATACACTCATGGTTACTTTTAACACACTACTTACATATACATAATCATAGTACAATTGTAGGTACAGTCACTACTATATAATTATGATACCAGACACAGTCTGTAATTATTCTTATTTTCACTTTTGTTGAAAGAAAAAAAAACAAGAATGTTAAACAGATGCTGACTAGGACAAGTTTACTCATTTCTATCATAAGAAATGTTTTCTGTTGAGTCACAGTCACAGAGGAACACCATTACATATATCTCTCCCTCCTTTTTTTTTTTTCTTGGAATACCCGTAATCAGCCTTGACAATGAAACATGAATATAAGACAGTTGACTGCATATGAGACACCGCAAGATGAAATTAGACATGGGCCAATTCCTGGCACACTGACTTATCTTATTCATTTCCCTTTATGCTGGGGAATAAATCTCTGTTCCACCTTGAGTAGAAGTCAAGATGCTAACAACTAAAAATGATGAAGATGATCTGCTGCTGCCACAGCTGAATCTAGTGAGAAAATGGCCGATCACTTTTTAAAATTCTTATAAAACTTCATGTAGGTCAGGTCAACACATCATAATTTTTGAAATTCTACTCAATATATTTCTGCAAATTTTAACTTTGAAATAAATTTTAAATGGACATAACGTGTTTTTGTGCAAAAAAAAAGCAATTTCTATTGAGGTCGTGAAATCCAAAATGCACAATTTTGATTTGAGCATTCTTTTGTCACTATAAACATCATAGACCGGTATTTCTCATATGCCCAAATGTAATTTTCTGTCAAAATGTGTATAGTTACAATGGAAACCTATGTAAACTGCACCACTTTAGATTTTTCCTCTATTTTTCAAGACAAACTTCTCACGAACTGTCGATTGTAAAAACTATCAAATTTTGCACAATTTTCCTTCATAAAAAATAAAGATTGTGCCATATGTTTTCCTACGTATTCCATTTAAAAGGGGGAGGGGGGGGGGGGGCGGCAGCATCCTGGAAGTGATTTTTTAAAAATTATTATTAAAGATACACTATTTTAACCTCTTCCATCGAATTCAGCATGTTTAAATTAGAGGAAAACAGTGAAAAAAAAATCGAGTTTTTCATACGGTTGCCATAGCAAACGCTGCCATCTTGGATTTTGGCATCCCTAAAGTGACTAGGTTTAAAACTATCTCCTCTGCCAAATTTCGACGGCACTTGATAAAACTTGGTGAACATATTGTCTCACATAAAGGCTAAAACGTTATGTATTTTCAGCCCTTCCCATGCAATAGAAATTTTTCTAGAAGTTTTTAAAAATGCCATGTAACAAAAATTCAAATTTCGCCATTTTTCGTACTTAAAACCCATTTTTCTGTGATTTGAGAAAATGCCACCGCACCGCACATCATGCGGCCGCATTTTTACCTACTTGCCGCACGAATGCCGCACTTTTTGCTGTTTTGGCATTTTTTAATATTTTTTTGCACTGTTTGCCATTTTGGAGCATTTTTTCGCATTATTCGGCATTTTTGTATATTTTCATTATGGAAGTGAATAGAAATTCTTTGTTGATTTTGAGATTTTTTAAAATTTGGCGGACTTTTCTTACCTGGCGCGAAAACAAGATGAATAACTCTAGTGGTTTCTTTACTGCTGCGACTACAGTCTAGATAGCCTACAGTAACAGCACTTAATAAAGTCAGAACGTAAACAATCGCCTAGCATTAGTAGTAGCCATCTAGACCTACAAAAAAATCAACCAGAATGTCAGAGAAACGCCGTTGTGTATCCCTTTTTTAAAAAAAAATCTAAATACATGTACGGGTATTTTGCCGGGTGAGGAGACTGCAGGTGACATGATTCTGGGTCAGAATATGCGAGTTATGAGTGAGCCACAACCGGACATCGAGACATTGAGATCAAAGAGTGACGATGATCAAGCCTGGCTTTGGGTCCTCAACAGATATACATTTAGATCTACATTATTATGTTAGATCTGAATCTAGGCCTACTGCTAATGGGCTGTGCAGACTATTATCTGAAAACGTTATAAAAGTCTGTTGTAATTCGTGAGTTGCACTTTTTGGGCATTTTTTGGCTTTATTGGCATTTTTTGCGGCGTTTTTTTGCTTTGAAAATGGCATTTTTCTCGGATCACAGATTTTTCTCTAAAACTTACCAACCAAATGGAATGCACATATGTATATTTTTTGGTCTTGTTGTGAAAATGATGTATACCAAATTTGGTTAGAATCGGTTTCGAAACAAAAAGTAGATAGCAAAAGAATGTCAAAAAATTGGGTTCTGAGAAAAACGCATCTGAAGTTTTTTTTTTTTTTCAGAAGAATTGATATGGAGCGTTTTTTGTTCGCCTTTCAACCTCGGAACAGCCCTTTTTTACATACCAGCCCTCCCTCCATGACTCTGTGTCTCTTGTTGCCGTTTTTTGGTGTTCTGTGCGTATCTTTTCTCGAATTTTGCTCCCTGCTCCCCATCATTATAAGGGCTCCCACGGAGTCACTTCCGGGTTCTTGAGGTCTCTGTGTGCCCCCCATGAGAGAGTGTTTTGACCTTTACTCTGACATACAGTCCATAACTGAGCTCTGTAGCAGAAGAAAGATAGCAAACTTTCAGTATTTATAAGACGTGGAAATTCATTTTAGAACGCTTATACTGATAATCTGCATGATCAGCAGTTTTTTTCGCCTCATAGTGGTCATCCAATGTACATCCCTGACACTGGGATTCATGATATTGCTAGAAGAGGTCATAATTAAGTGTTCTATGCACTCTTTGCCCATATACAATCAAATAGTGATGATCTACGACTGCATTTAGCAGCCAGGTGGAGCCAAATCCAGGTTGACAGTAGGCTAGGTCTACCGTTGAAGTACCATGGATCAAACACGTTAGAATGGACTTATCAACTTTTTGATACTATTTTTATATGCAGGCTTTTAAAAGAAAACAAAAGTGCAAAATCGCATTTTTTTAACAAAATCCATTTTTCAGGACGCCCCCCCACCTTCAATGTATTTTTATTTGTAAATTTCTAAAATGCCACAATATTTCAAATTTTCACATGTGTGAAAAGAAATTCTCTCCTATTTGAACAAAAAATGTAACAAAATGTTTATTTGGCTTGATGCACAGATATTGCAATCTTCAATTAATTCCAATCACAGATTTTTCAAAATTTCGCCTTCTTTTCTTTTATCCGTTCTCCTGTACCGTCTAGGGCATCAAGGGGAGAAAGAGCTTTTGGTCTCTGGCAAACTGGGCAGCCTGGCTGGGTGGGATGTTGTGGGTCTTCAGGGTTTCTTTCACACCATCGATCCATGTCTTCCTTGGTCTTCCCCTTGCCTTGTACCCTGATATTATTTTGCGTAACTGACAAGCTGGTAAGGTGCCGTGCGCGTCAGATATCCAAACTACCTGATTGTTTGCCTCTGAATGTAGTTGAGGACAGTGTTGCTCCTACCATTTCTCTGATCCTGGTGTTTCTGATCATATCCCGTTTGGTCTTGTTGAGGGCTCTCCTGAGACATCGCATTATGCAAGTGGTTATCTTCCATTCCAGACTTTTGGTCAGGATCCATGTCTGCCACTGCTAGATCAGGGTGGGGATGAAGATAGAGCCAATGAGTTTGGCTTTGGTCTCAGTGGGGATGTTGGGGTGTTTGAAGAGTGGGGCAAGCTGGTAGCTGTTAGCCTTCTCTCATCTCCATCTCTCTGTTGAGTCATCCATCTTCCGAGAAAATACTGCCGGGAAAATACTTGAACTTGCTGACTTTAGTCTTAATCTTAGACTAAATTAATTGTTCTAAAACCTCAATTTGGGTAAATCACAATTTTGTCAAATTTCAAAGGAAATTAAGCCCATTTCCTATGAACTGTGTCCTTCTGTGGTGACCATCTCCTTTAGAATGCACCAATAACATGGCCATAACTCTATTTCATAGTTTTCAAGTTTTCTCTACTTTATGGCAAAAGCATTTTTTTCTAATGGACTGCCATTCAGCCAGTCTCTCTTACCCATATGCCTTTGCTGCTATCTATCAGCTTGAAGGGTCAGTGATTTACTTAAGGTGTGAACAAGAGACCATCACCTTAGCAGTTCCCTTCAGATATGACAGAATTACAAATAATGCTGTCACAACTTGAGCAAAACCAAACAAAACGTGTGGTATATATGAGTACTATGAAAGGAGAATGGAATGTCCGACTTTCTCAGGTGATTAGTAAAATGAATCTGGTTTTGAGTTTTGAGCATGGAAAATTATTAACAAGAAAGAGAAAGTTTCCAATACCATACAGAAAAGCGGCCAGCCTTTGTATCGATACCTAGTTTGATGGGCTTCAACTGTGATGTCCTTTCAGTGGGATGTAAAATGACAGCATTTCTATGAACAATTCATCACTTACCCCATTGTACAAGTGCAATGATTTTATATCTTTGAAATCCTTTTTTAACCCTGAAAATGCATTCTATAACGTCAATAAGAGCTGAAAGTACAGAATTACTGCTAAAATATAAAATCAAAACTTTTGACATGAGCATTAATTTTCACCACTGACCATCATCTTAAAAATTCACTCACTTTAAAAAAAAAAAAAAAATCATCATTTCTCTTGTCACTCAGTCTGACGAGAGCCTGATTTCATCTTATCTGAATACAGAATTTACAACTGTATGGCTTAGATCAAAAGAAAGGTGATATCTTAAAGACAGCTATATTATTGTGATGTCAGCAGTCAAAAGGACTCGTTTGCAGAAAACATCAATTGCTATATAAAATCTTGTTGTATCTAACTTTTTATCACTCTCCTCCATAAAAACCTTTGTAATTCATGCCTGGATCCTAACACATATTTATGTGCAGTGAACATTAAGTGGTCCATTTTTATGTAAAAAGTACAGAAACTGTTCTCACAATATCACTAACAACATTGAGATCTGAAAAAAACAACAAAAAAACACCAGTAATACAGAGGTTGCCACAGAAAAAAAACATTTTACCCCAATATCTAAATACATGTATCATTAAAAGGAATTCAGAAACTGAGATGGAAATGATCCCTAGAGTCAAGGTATTTAAAAAAAACAAAAGAAACAAAAACAGAAATGTATGAATTAGGGAAATGATGCCAAGTCCTATGTTGCTAAGCAATTTTATTCCTTTTTCATTGGAATTTTTGTTGGTAGCTCTGACATTTCAATCTGAATATGTAAATTTGAGAGATGCATATGTGTACCTGCAAAATAACCATGTAAAATAAAAATATGGATTTCTCTATTGCATGTTACCCAGATATTAATAACTTCATATCTCTCCTCTTCTTTAGATTTAATCTCCACACTTTAACCAAATATCCCCTTCAAATGAAAAATTAAGCAATCATTTGCTTGCCTACGTGCCATGTTCGCTTGAACTTCACTGAAGAACTGACACACGGGAACGGCCAATCCTGAGACTGTTTGCTTTTGGGATCATACATGTTTATCCACATCCCATCACCAGTAAGGATCTTGCCCGTAAAGCCAACAATGTTGTTTTTTTTCATGATTGTAATTGTTGGAAGACAAAATTGGTCATCAAACCCCAGAAAAAAGACTTGCACTGTGCGGGGGTGCAAAAGACAGCATGTAAACTTTCATAGCAATCCTTAGCCATTAACCCCTTCAAACTGTCATTATAAATCATTAGTAAAAAATCTCAGCGTTGAAGATCTAAAGTGAACTTAAGAAAACTGAAAAACGCAGATGGTGATGTTGCATCTGAAGTTGGTATAGCCTATCTAGACAGATTATTGGTCTTAAACTATTGGAAATTCCTGAAGGTATGCAAAAATCAGTTATGTTGTCATCGAGCTTAATTTATCTATTCAACAGAAACTTTCGTAATGACCCTCGTACTGAATATATTCACGCTGTAAGTGTACTTCTTTATTTGTTCACTACAGCTGCCGCAGTTACTGCTTTCAGAGACTTTGCAAAAATGAACAAACTGTTCCTGTGACTGTAGGGCAATCCGTAATAAATATGACTGGCTGTCTGAAAGCAATCCACAGAAGAAGTCTGTATGACTGTATGGGATGGTAATTTTCAATTAAAATGAAAAAGTTTTTAATATTTATCTTCAAATATAAGATTTCAAACTAACTCAAGGCTAGGACTTATCACATCCAAGAGACTAATGTCATTGTTGATGTAATCTTGCATGTCATATTGATTCATCCATTTCTTGTATGCCAGTTCTTTTGTGATCATGGTCAATTTTTAAAAAAGAAATTGTGGAAAGCAACTGTTTTGTTAGTCTATATTCTAAATTAAATATGTTTCGAGATTACATACTCATAATACTCTATTAATACTGAAAAATGTAAAGACCAGTTCAGTGTGTGCTTCAAATGCACAGGTATCCTATATAAGGTTATATGCAGTTCAAATGAATGAAGTGTAATATCCATTCATTTCCTTTATACACTGAAAGAAATTTCAATACAAATATCATTCACTGAAACATGATAAAGTTGTCTATTCTTGGATAAGAGTGAGAAGATAATATGGGCTGATATGCAATCTAAGGCTGGAGACAACCAGTAAGAGATTTCGCATTAGACTGACATCACGTCAAAAATGCCAGTCAGCTTATAAACAACTTAACCACTGAGTTCAACATGGTTCTTGTGGGATGCATTCATTTAAGGAAAATGTTTTGAATTCAGCAGATTCCAAACAAAGTTCTAAGGATATAAAATTACATTAAATGATACGAAGAAAATAAATTATATGAACTATTTCCATTGTTGTCAAACAACTATATCAATAAAATTTGCGCATTTCTATATCTTTTGTTCTTTAAAGAAGCACTATCAGGACATTTTCTTCATTGTTAACAAAAACAATGTTAACTAAGTGCTTTGAAGCTCCAAACTATAAATACAAGCCCACTAGCAGTTATTTTGCACAGCATGACATAACAGCACATTTTCATGCATAGTGCAACTGTGAATGCTAATACATTATAATAATTTGCAATAATTTTCTTGTATCTTTGTCAAGTTGCTTCTCTCAAAATTTTTAATCCAATACAAGAATGATATCCATGAATGTCCACAATACTGGTGAAAGTGATTGACAAAATAGCTACAGGCTTAGAATTAGAATGTGCTAAAGACAAAAAACATAGATTTAGACCCCCTCCCCCCCAAAAAAAATGTTTTAAAGGACAAAGCTGGGTATAAATTATTGAACACTACAGCTCTCAGCATACGTAATTTTAAATCCGCAAGCACATAACAGAATATAATATCTGATGATGCTTTAGGCATTTACTTTGTCTATCCAAAACCAAATAACCCTCTCAACACCATGGATGATTCAACATTGCAGCAGAAAATCATGGTGATGATGTTCCTTCAAATTTGTTCTGGTAAAGTCCTGTACAAGCAAATTGACAATACTAGCTCCACCAGCTAAAGAAAAAAAAAAGCAAAGAATCAATTCCATTAATTGTGCAAAAACAGGGTTAAAGTAAAAGGCCTACTTTCAATGCTTTGTTTCAAATACAGTAATCAGACCATTTTTTTAAAAAGTAAATTGAATGAATTGAGAAGGAAAAAATAAACATATAAAAATAAATGCTATATTATAATTACAAATAATACATTCATTAAAGCCAAAGTAGTAATACATTTTTTTAAAAAAAGTTTTCCTTCATGGATCATATTATTGCCATCACTTTCCATGGTTTTAACTGAAAATAATGAAACTACTCTTTTGAATTCATAAAATATCATCAAGAACATCATGACTTGTCACTTTTCATGGAAAGATAATGTCCCATAACAAACAGAATTCTTACCATAAAGAGTCCAACAACAATGGCTGTTGTTCCAATCACAATGCCAGTTCGATGAAGATAAGGATCCAGTACATCAAAACAACCCTAAAAATACCAAGGAGTTGGGAACATTTTATTACTTAAATTTTGATAGGGAAAACAATCAAATAATTTCCGACCAAAAAAAAAAAAAAAATGCAAAACTGTACACATGGAGCAAGAGGATGAGAAATGCCTCAGTGCAGGCCTGCCCCCCTTTTTTTTTTAACCAATGAGTTGAACAACTCCTCAGACTGAAAAGTTCCTATTCATCTATTGAAACCATAACAGGCATTTCATTTTCTGTATGAATTTGAATTTCTTACTGATAACCCAGACCACAGTTTCTGATGTTCTGTCCTATTTTCAAGGCTGGCTCTGACTGGGAGTTAGCCACTAAATGTGGAAATAATTAAGCAAAATGTTAGATTAGTCATTCAAACTGACTGGCTCTTCATGTTTCATATGAGATATGATCTTGGCTTTGTTACTGAAAAACTTGGCACAGGATATTGAAAAGCACATTGACTGTGATAACGGGATAAAAATATACAAATTTACATCTGCCCGACTCCATAGTCAGAGGGAAATAGAAATACAGAATTAAAGCTGTGATTCTTCAGATTTCAGTCAGCAGAATGAAATTTCCATTCATCAGTGGTATCACGCATACAGTGAAAATCACTGGAAAATGCTGATGTAAATTTGTCATGATCAGTGTTGAGACCTAATGGCAGAGAAGGCAAAAGAGTTCATTTTATGAAGAGAATTAATACAATATATACGTAGACTCCATAGTACTCAGATTCTGATATAATAGCAATGGTTAACTTAGAACAGTCCCATATACAATGATTTCTTGTTTAATTTTACACAAGCAAATTCAAAATAATCCTACTGATCTATATGTGACTTATTTAACTTATACCAGTTTGTAAACCAAAATCCAATATCAGTTACTGAGTTAGCTAGCATAGTAACATTAAATCTTAATGCTTTTGTTTATGTTGATCTCTACAAAGCAACTATGACAAATTTCTTCATCCAAGCAATGTAACCTTCCACATAATATGTCAAAGCAGCACAATAAACAATGAATAGACATAGACAATATGTTCCAAAGTAATCCATCATATGCAAAAACAAGCTCTGAAAATGTATAACAGTGTTCCGGATTATATATCAATAGTTTTTATATAAAGTATCACTGCAAGAATGAGCAGAAAACATTTACAGTGAGACAATTTATAAAAATGAAGTGAGGACATGAAGAAATATCTACAATGACTAAGTGGGGAAAAGAGCAAAAAAAAAAAGCAACCCAAAACAAAACAAAATTAACAATTGTCTTCCTATACATTCCTTTAAAATAAAAGTTCCAATTGAATACTTTCTTATTAGCTACTTACTGACTAAAACAATAAGAAATTTAGAAAATTTTACTCTAGCTTAATATAAATAACATACACAAAAACAACAGCCCATAAATGTGACCTCCTCCACTCTTTTCCTCAAACATAGAAGAGTACCTACAAAAGAATTCACTGCACAAAACTGCAGAACAGTAAGCTAGTTTATATTTTCTTGGCATGCTCTTGTTATTTTTCTTAATTCCAAGTCTTTTTTCACTGTCACGCTTCATTCTCGTTTCTTTATATCTCTGGTTTTCATATTGCTCTTTCATGACAGTAATCCCTCATTTATCCGACGTCAAGTTATTCGGTGTCACCAGTCCTTTCAGTGCGTGATGCATTATTCATCTTTCCACCGGATAAATCCGTTTGTATTCGGCGTGGTACGGTATACATAACTACAACTGTACAGTGCAGTACAGTACTGTACACTTATGTACAGCACTGCATTACAGAACGGTAATATTGTTAATTTTACTATTTTCAATTACTGTATTATTATTAATATTATTATTATTATTACTATAGTATTAAGTATTATTATTATTGTATTAGAGTTATCTATGTACAGTAGGGGGGTAGTGTTGCATTATCCGTCTTTCGATGTTATCCGTCAAGGTCTTGGCTGCTATGCACCGGGTAAAAAAGGGATTACTGTAGTAGGCTACAAAACTAGTCTTTCTCAACATATTAAATAACACAAGTTATTTAGAATTTTATAAAATGGGAAGCAAAAACTCACATTTGCCTCCTCTTACAATATTACCAAAGAAAAAGAAAAAAAATACTTGTATACTAGTGCCCTCTGTGGAAATATAATACAATGTAACATTGCTGAACACTGCAACTGACAATGATATATATGTATGAGCGTTTCGCTAAATTTGTGCAAGACTAATAGAAATAAGGTGTTGGCAAAATAAAGGGTATCAATAGCATGCACTTGCCATGACTTATGACAAGAACAGAAAAATTTTTCGTATTGTATCTTTCACTTACACTATCCAGCGTGTACAATTTGCATATCATAGTCAAGGTAGTCAAATAAAATCTGGCTGCTATTTATGGCTTGCTCCTAACAAAGTAGGAAATGATTCAGGGGTTGTTTTTTCTCTTGATAAAGCATAAACATTTGCACAATTTGGTCAGAATAAGGAACAAAAATTAGTTGTATGGTAGATGTCAGACAAAAAAATAACAATTTCAAAATCAGCTCTCCAAACCACTTCCAACTGTCAAGCCAATTATTTATGGCAAAAATCCAATTGAAACTTAAGCGGGACACTTATGACACCAATGCTATCAGAGTGTTTTTAGTTATGTGCTTTGACAAACAATACAGATACAGCTCTAACTCACTGAGACCATGTCAGCTGTATCTGTCCTACACATTTCACAACCGCAGAAGCCGTGTTTAGGCTGTATGTAATATAAGGAAGATTGTTTGCCTAAGTAAATTTTAGTCATTTTCCTAAATGATCCCCGCCTTTTGACCACTGTCAAATGAAATTTACATATGTTTATTTGAGAGTTTCTATTACTCTATGATGTGGACACAACAGATGACTGGTATGGTGAGGAAGAAGCTCTTTAAATGTCAATGAAGTTCTAATGTGGAAGATGGCATTGAATCTGAGTTATCAACTGAATCTCAAGAAGGAAAAAGCAAAAGATTTATTTACTAATTCAGATCACCAGTAAGGATTAGATAGCCATCTGTGCTACTTTATGAAGAATTTCAGACACATAATATGAGTATCACGTGACTATGTTGGTGATGATAAAAAAAAAGTTTTTCATATCCTGTATTACACAGTCCATCAAAAAATATTGGCTAAAGATAGAGACATAATTCTTTTTGTCTGGTTACTATCAGATACTTAAGTTTACAGATGAAAACAATCTTTTGATCTATCTAAAATTACACTCTAAAACAGTTATTAAGAAAACGCTTAAAACAAAATTTGCATTGTTAAGAAAGAATCTTTGGAAACGTTTTTTTGCTGTGTAATTTGTTATGCTTACAATTAAATAAAACTGGGCTGATACAAAAACTAACCTTATAACAAACGGTTCCCCAGTCGCACTTCTATTTCATATTAAGCCTAACCAAGACCAAACGCAGGTACCAGACCAGTTTCTTCTGACAAAGAAATCGTCCGTGAGCGCGTCAAGTGCCAGTACCCGCAATGTGCTGTACTGCCCAGCAGTATGACACAAGCCCTGACAAAGAAATCGTCTGTGAGAGCATCAAGTACCAGTGCCCGCAATGTGCTGTATTGCCCAGCAGTATGACACAAGAAAGGTAAGGCCTGAGGCCCAACCGTGTAGAAATCATTCACGTATCATCCCACACCTCACCCGTCGCTTGTCGCCCCAATCAACTATGATGTATCTTGAGAGAGTATCACCTATTATGTGCATTATTACTAATTACAATTTTGTCGTTATTTATAGCCATACAACCAAGGCATCTGAGGATGGATCTGCTTTTGTCTTTTCAATCATACATTATACATACTTCCACTTGCAGGTCAGTCAAATCAGTCATGCTTGTCAGTTTTTCTTGAAAGCCAGTTTTGAGAAGTCGCTAGGCATTCTTCAGTTTCATATTGAAAATACTTGTAGTGAGCTTCAAATTGATTATAAAGCTATTTTAGATCTAGGTTAGTAATCAACGATGAATTCATCGAAACTAAACATGTTAAAACATGAGAGAACAGGTTTATCGCTGCAGTTCAAAAGGACACTGATTCGCAAAGTTGGTGAAAGTTTAATGAAGAAGTCGGATATCTGCAGAAAGTATGGCATTCCAAACTCAACTTGTCTACAATCTTGAAGAAATTTTTTTTAAAAAGCAGAAAAATAATAAACAAAATGCCATAACAGCTACCTAACCGCACATTTTGTATGGATATACACCTACAACAATAACAACAACAAAAATGAAAATGAACTGGCCTTAAGACATAATTAGACTTACATCCAACGGTTGCGTCCCTTGTTTCAATTTAGCCTCTTCGGATATAACAAAACAGTGATAGAACGAAATGATTTCCATTCCCCGCAAATTTCATTTTAACTAACCATTTAGGAGTGTAGCTATTTCTGGATAATGTTTTGAAAATACACCTAAATGGTGTGGTCGGTGGACAAGATTTTGGCCCAGCGATCTCAATGAGCTAATCCAACAAATGAAATTTAATTCATATAACTTAGTTCAATTATCTCTGCAAGCTTTAAATACAATGACAAATACCATTGGGCAAAAACTGAAATATGGATATCAGATGTTTTTTAAGCTATTCTTAAAGAATGGTCATTTGAAACAGAAGTCTAAGCCAATATCTGCAACTAGTTCTACTATGAAATAGCAAATGGTCAAAAACTAAATCGATCACTAGTCCTAGCTTTTCATGATATTCAGTTTGCTCCATGAACAACACCTGAAAACAAAAACAGGCCATTGTTCCACACTAGTTGCAAACTTGATATTTTATGTTTGCAACTGTACATAGTGCTTTCGTTATTTTCTCACAGCTACATCATCAAGTAGGTCTTGCTGCCACCTCTGTTATGAACCAGTTAGACAAGACTCTGTACCCTTGTCATCAATAGATACATAATTTTAACACAAACAATTAAAAGCAAGCAACCGCTAATATAACAGCACATTTAAAAAGTCACCTCAGTAAAAAGTGTGTAATTCCTTTGAGAGGGATCATCTGCAAGTGGAGGTTTTTTACGGGGGGGACTGTCTGGTGTTGAATTTTTGAACCCTGTGCATTCTAGAATGTTTATTTCATCTCTGCAGCAACTATCTGGCACATAGTATCCATCTGAAACATTTTGATGAAAAATTTGGTTAGCAAAAGACTTGTTGGTAAAGGGTATTGATGTTATAATGATTTCCTTTAACAGTTTTGTTCACTTTCCTGATACATCTATTTATTCTTGATATCCATGACAGGAAACAAACATACAAAATATATAGTAAAATACACTGAGAAAGGTAAAAGAAAATGTGGCTCTACATTATCCCACTTTTAAATACAGAAAAAATCCTAGACTTTCCATCCACTGATATTAACTCAAGAACTGCAAACCACGTATTTATACGACAGGTAAAGCAAATCCCTGCCTGCGACGCCCGTGTTTATTCGTGGGGCCTCCTCCTTGCGCTATGATATTTCTCACCATGTCACTTAAACTTTGGGTCTATCAGCCTCAGTTTTGTCAAATTATCGCCATAATAAGTATGGACAGCTCAACAGATACTCCTTCACAAGGTAAAGGAAACTTTACCTAATAAGAACAGTGAGAAATTCCATGCCAAAAGATGAAATCCTCTTGAACGGAAGAGAAGAACAGAAATCAAAGGCCACATGGCCCACTCAAGTCCTCTCAAGTGGTCCGAAACCACAATCAAAAGAAACTATATTATGATGCGAGAGAGTGTCAAATACAAGCAGTCTCTTTGTTTATACCATATTGAATAACAACGCAAACTCCCCTGACCACTTGACCCACTCAACAAGTTTCACACTGACCAGCGATCAAGCTGTTGAGAGTACAAGTGTGCTATAATTGCTATAGATGAAATCTAAAGTAGCCTATGTATCTGTTAGTTCATATATCAGATAGCTCTCTTGTGCTCTCACTCTGTGCCATCATTAGATCACTTGTATATATTTCTTTGTAGTCACTACTCGTCAACGTCAGCCGTTCTGATCTGATAAGGATAATCTAAGTCCACGTGGTCACAGGGATGACAGCTTGTATTTTACACTGAGATACTATAATGTAAACATAAATACACCCTTATGTGAGGTGGTTTCGTCCAAGCAGTTGCATCAGTTATGAGCAAATCTGTAATGGGATCGGTCTGTGGGACGAGGGGTGATAAAATTGGCACCCATATGGAAATGACATGTCTTTGTTAATACAATCCCTTCTCCTACCCTTGGCTCATTGCAAATATTATTACATGTGAGGGAAGGATGCAGTTAGGGGAGCGATTAGAGAAAGACATTGGTCAGTAAGGTGGTCAATCTGGGCCTGCATTGTGTCACTCCAAAACCAAGGCGGAGTCTCTATAGTCAGAACAAACACTCTGAGGCTAAGCACTAGTGCCGAGATCCAGATTGACAAGCCCGGCAAGGCGCGCCGCAGGGCGTTGTAGCCCTCAGGCTGGGTCACAGTTCTAGAGTTAAGAAGGAGGGGTGGGGATGGGTGTGTGTGTGTGTGTGGGAGGGGGGGGGGGGGGAAGGGGGATGAATGCTTGATGTTTTTTCTTTTTTTTTTTTGGTATTTGACCTTAGGTCATTGTACAGTATGTATGTGTTACTGGTATGTCTGTCTGATTCAGAATATGTCCTTGGCAACTTGCTAGCATGTCTGGTTGCCATGGAAATGGCCACCATCTTGGATTTTGCCACTTTTTTCAAAATCTACCTCCTCTCTTACTACTACACCAAATCATTCCAAACTTTGCATGTCAATTCTAACAACTAATATCTAAAATATGACAAGAGCAAATACTAGTTTCATTAATATTTAATTACCTTTTTTTTTTTTAAATGAATTTTTGAAAATGCCATATATCAAATGTGGACAAAATTGGTATTCTGAGTCATTGGAAAACTATTTTCTCAAAAAATACAAGAAATAGAGTAAAAAGCCTTTGTCACTTTCTTTATTGTATCAAATAAAGTATGTGGGCCAAATATGCTGAAAATATGGTGCTAAGGTTTGGGGGAGATAGAAAAGAAGGCATAAAACCCCAAAAATGAAATCTGTTGACAACAAAATACACTGAAGAAACTTGAATATGCAAAAAACTCCCCAATCTAGCAGAGGGGACGTTGAAGTAACCATGGAGCATGAAATATGACGCTCTCTCTCTCTAATACCTCCTGGATGCTTGTTCTTGGGTCTCATATGCGGCCTTGGCACCCATAATTTGCTATATAATAAGCTAATATACTGTCACAGAAACTTTTCTTTCTGTCACTTCACTGAATTGAATGAGTAAGCTCAGTGATTTTTCTAACAGTAGAAATCTCATATTGAATTCAGCAGTTGCTGTTATCGATAGTAGCAGAATAAAAGATTTGGCAATAAAATAGTTTACCTCAATTTGCTAGGAAATTTTGCTGAATTTTGATAATATAAATTGTATATATACTGTGTTTATAAATTTGGATAATAACAGATTGTACAATGAAACTAGTAAAAGATGATATAAGTAAAACATGTGACCTGCTGTATGGATCACCGCATGCTTTCTAAATTATACTGTTTGATGATATTCTTAAATTCTGGCGTAAGGCCAACTTTGGTAAAAAAGCTCAGGATGGCCTGTAGCTTTGTTCTGTCAAATGAATCTTTTAGGCTCGATGTGTGGGCTTCTCGAGCGTCTCTGAAGTCAGCACAATCTAAAAATATGTGTGTGGTGTTTGTGTTGGGATTTAATGGCACAGAAGCACAATTACGGCTATATTGTGCCTAGCATGGTGAGATATGTCTATATATCATAAGATTGATCAAAGTATATATATATAAGGTATAATACCCTATGGGTGATGTATCTACAAATTATAAAAGGAATACTAAAATATGTATATAAATTTGGACAATCAAATGCTCTGCAGCGAAATTAACAAAAGTTGGATATAAGTAAACGTGGCTTCCTGTGTGGATCGCCCCATGCTTTCTAAGTGATATGTTTCCATGATTCTCTTACATTCTAGCATACAGATCAGCCTGATGTAAACAGCCCATGTTGGCCTCTGGCTTTGTTCTACCAAACAAATCCTTCAGGAAGTGACGCAAAATGTGGGCTCCTTGATCATCTCTGAAGTCGGCACAATCTAAAAACATGTGTAACGATTGTCAGTTGAGTGAGGTGAGAGTGACCCAGATGCAAGTGGCTGAGTGATAACAGTCATAGCAAACATAGCAAACAGCTTCCTGAACAGCCCATCATGTCATACTTGAAAATTTGATGTCACAACTGTTTTAGTTTGAAGAAGCTTTCCAGCATTTTCCAATGCTGATTCTTATGCCATAATCCTTGCAGCAAAAAAACGAGCAGATCAACATCATTTTGAACTTTGCATTTCATAGTTGTCTGAAAATACTCAGTAACTTAATGTACTTAAGTACATAATGTACATAATGTACTTAAGTACATAAACAATATCGATGATTCTGGAACAATTAAAAAGAAACCCGCTGACAGAAAGTCAGAACTTCATCTTAATATTATATCTTCTGTGAGTCATCCAAGAGTTCTTGATGGGTACAAACAGAAGCTTAACTTTATTCTCATAATTGCCATCATTAGATATGCACTTTGTGAAAAAGCTCTCTGAAGAAAGCTATAGACTGCTTGAGATGAAATGAGATTGCCCTACTGGGGCCAATGTCAGAGACAGAGGAATGTGCCTTTCTGTGATACCCCAAGGTACAAATGGAACAAAAAAGTAAAGCACGAAATTAAAGTTTGGAGATAATATCCAAACATCAAATAAATGACTCAGATTAATTAACAATATTTTTGAGTGTAAATCACTTAGCTTGCCCAGAGGAAAGATATTAAATCCTTCGCTCATTCCTGTTTGAAGTCATTAAACATGAAATTGTGGGCAGTTTGGCTGTTGCAAAGAGGAAAATAAATTGAACATATTGAGGAATAATTAGAAAAAGCTTAGTCATATTGCTTTATGGATATTAGAGCACAGCTAAGAACAAGATTAAATTGTCTGAATCCCTTGAAAGAAATCAGGTATCTGAAGTAACCACATATAATCTGCTACATTTCACAATGAAGCAAGTCCCACACAGACTGGACAAGAAAGTTATCCAAAAAATCAAATATTGTTCAGAATCTGTGAAACTGGGTCTCTTTCTTGATACAGTGATTCCATCTGATACGAAAAGTTAGCTCATTAGACACAAAAATAAAAACATAATGTACTGCAAAAATGCTAGTTTTGAATTGCATTAAGCACACTCTCTTGAAAAGCTAAGCCCAGAAGATTTTGCTTGAGACTTTTGCCTAACCTGACAAAATAGTTTCTATGTTCAAAGTTCAACAAAGTGATGTCAGACTATTAGATAGAAAATTAAGTTAAAAGCAACAATAAAGCAGGACACTTATAAACACAAGCAGAGTTGAAGGCACTGATTTCTGAACCAAAACTTGGCATAGAAAGCAAAAAAATGAGTAAACTACATGTACATTAGCACAGATTAAAAAGTCACATATGCATAGTATTTTTGGTAATTGTTTTTACTTTCACGAGTTTTCCTCCAATTTGAGATAGACCTCTTGTAAAATTGATTAACTTGCACAGGAGTTTGAATGATTTGCTTTTAAGGTGTCTGTTTTTGAAATATAGACATTTTAAAATTGACTTCATGTCATAAATGTTGTCATATAGTTTTTTATTTAAGACTGCTCCATGTTATACAACAAACTGTTTTTTTAACGAGACTCAAATGACATTCTTGTGCCTTTCGACACTCTCTTGGTCTTAATTAGTAGGCCTACCAATACAAGTTATATTTTGTAAACCACATACAAGTGGTAAAGAGATTAGTCATACTGGGAAAAATCAGCTGATACCTCTTCAGTATTCTGAAACCTTTGCACACAAAGGCTAGTAGTGCAGTGCTTGTGCAAGGCAAAGTGGGCGACTGGTTCCACCAGGGCTGCCTCCTCTCACCATTCTTGTTCAACACAGGGCACAGTCAGCATTGGTTACCAGACTATCACAAACCTTCGGTTTGCTGATGACTTTGATGGGCTGGCGGGAGAAGAACAAGAACTTGTCAGTCTGGTGAACCACCTAGACAAGACATCTGCCAGAACAGCATGGAGATCAGTGCCGAAAAGATACAGCTCATGACAATGAGCATAAAGTCCGTAGAGAAGAAAATCACAGTCCGCAGACAGGAACTCGAACCTGTGAATCAGTTCAAGTACCTTGGAGCAATGCTCAGTGTAGAGGGCTCAAAGACTGAAGCAAGAATGGCACAGACAGCAACCACTGGCAACATTGAAACCAATGTGAAGAGACCAAACCATCAGTCTGTCACCTAAGCATGCAACAGTCCTGTCAATCTTTTTATATGCATGCGAGACATGGACACTAACAGCAGAACTGCAGAGAAAAATCCAAGCAGTGGAAGTGAGATGTCTTAGAAGAGTAATCGGCATTTCAGATATGAAACACATCACAACTGAGGCAGTGCATGCAACCATCACCAAGCACATGAAACATTTTGAAGAGCTGCTAACCACTGTCAAGAAAGAAAACTTCAATGATATGGTCATGTAACATGAGCCAGTGGCCTGATGAAGACCATCCTCCAAGGGAGGTTCAGGGTGGAAGAAGAGGAGGCAGGCAGAGAAAGAAATGGATGGACAATATTGCCGAGTGGACAGGAAACTTTGCCATGACCCAAGCCCCTGCCCATGACCATGGGTGATGGAGTCAGCTGGTGCAGCATAAAGTAATGCAGCGCCCCCACAATTCTGGAAAGGGTTAAGGGACTCATGAATCATGGACTCGTGAATTGTGAATGACTCTGAAACCTACCTGAATTATGTTTTTCATGCCTATTCAGAATATTCAGTTTTAAATTCAGATTCAATATATAAACAAATAACAGCAAAACTGAGCACGATTTTTTAGCTGAAAAAAAAAACAAAACAAAAAACAAAAACAAAAAAGAAAAATGCACTTACTACTAAATCCAAGCTGAAACCACTGGCTGCGCTGGTAAATGAACCAGGATGTCAAAGAATTCTCATCTCCATTAACACCACAACACTCAAACTGAGAAGAAAAAAAAAATATCAGAAACATATGCAAATTTTGAGTTATATTTTAGTGAATAGTTATGCATATACAAATGCATTTAAAAAAACATTTCATTTTTTTTTGTGACTTCTACATTCAGAATTATAATCAAAGCTAGAAGTTAAAAAAAAAAAAAGATAATAAAAAAAAAAACAATATAAATCATTGAAATAAAGAACCAGTTTAATGAACTTTCTTTTGGTAAGAGATTGATTTACAGACCTGCCTACCCTCACAACTGATAGCGGAGGAGGGATATCTGACTCAAAAAGGGGGGGGAAATCAGAGAACTTTACCAATCCATAGTTCCTACTTAGAATTTTATTAATTATGCATTACATAACAATAGAGTATCAGTACATCTTCAATATAAATACATGTATCAAACATTTAGATCTGTATTTCCTACATTCTTTTCAGATTCATTACATGTATATAGTCAGCAGTCTTAGTTTCTGTCAATCATAGATCTGATGCATTTTGCGACATTCACAAAAGTTTGGAAGATGCAATGCACAAACTTCTGTTCTTTTGTGCAGTCCTCTCACATTTCTGAAGGCCTCTGCAGCACGACTTGCCATTATGCTAATATGACTGACCGCCTATGACGGGAGGGGAGGTGTGAGCTGGGGGGGAAGGGGGGAACGTTACCGCGTGGTAGATTCACGTTCAGCCCGCCACCCAGCATCACTTCCTTCCCTTCGATCCAATGCTCCAACCACTGACTGGCATTTCACATCTACAGGCAGAACCTTTTGATAGGTGCGGCATAGTGATGATTCGGAGATGACTTTAGCGATGACAGCCCAGAATAATCTGCTTTTAATTGTAACAATTAATAACCTTGAATGACTGATTCTTGACGGTTCTGACTGCCCTTGGGAAAGTAGAGGACAGTGCCGGTTGGCTCACGCACAGCTGGTAAGACTGAGTGCAGGTCACAGGTTAGTCTGTGGTGCGGGTGGGGGATAGCAGGAGAGAGGGAAACTGACCGTATCACTGATGCTTAACTGTGAAGCAGTTAAAATCTAGCAATGATGACTAGGCCTGTGCATTACCGACAATGTTCGTGACCGATGGTTAACGGTTAACCGGCTCCCATGACCGTCGACGATCGATTTTTCTATCGGTTAAATATTTTCTTCTTTGTCATGTGTGACGTCACATCGGTTGTGGTTGTGATCATGGCATTGACCTTAGTCTATTGTGACCAAAAAAAAAAAAAATGCCGTCACCCACTGTCAGCCTGAGTTTCGCTCACTTGACCTTTGACCGGGGACTCAGATTAAGAAAAACTTGGGGTGTGAAACTCAATATTTCACAAATCTGACTCCACTGATAGATCGGGCGTCGAATTCTAGTGCAATTTGATAACAAATATCACCTTATAACTCTCATTAATTGTGATTTTAATTTGATGAAAAAGTAGTGGCAACCGTCTCATCAGTTACTAATTTGGGAAGGACATACCACGTGTTCTAACTCTACGACTCAACAATGGTCTGTTTTATAGGACTTTTACCTTCTTCTTTTTTTTTTTTCAAGATACTGTAATTTGGCAAATACACTATGGTCTGTTTCAGTCGTTTATTCAAAGAAGTTTGCACAGAGGAGGAGGTTGAGGGTGGTATAAGGGAGAGGGGGGGGGGGGGAAGGGGAACAAGTGAGAAGCATGTAATACAAAATTGCGCCGGGTGCCCCGAAGTCGACCACTGTAATGGCCTTAACCATAAAAGCACCAGAAGAACAGAATGCAGGATTTCCACCATGATATGAATTCATGTTCAAGAAATAACAGTGAGACACATGACAAAGAAGAAAATATTTAACCGATAGAAAAATCGATCGTCGACGGTCATGGGAGCCGGTTAACCGTTAACCGTCTGTCACGAACATTGTCGGTCATACACAGGCCTACTCAGCTCTTGGCATGTCCTTGTTATCGGATCAGTGGGTTGTTTTTTGTTTTTTTTCTCCACGGAAAAAAAAAATTGACATGCGCATAGTAGGGAAAGCGGGGTGGGAAGGGTGACTCGTCAGTCGCCAAGCAGGAACCTCTTAGCTATGATTAATTATTTTTCTTTCATGGTCGTTCGATTAATCGATTATTGGTCCATGACCGATATAACCGGTTATCATGACCGGTCATGCACAGGCTTAGCTTTCGGACGATTTTGGCATTTTATACTACATTTATTTTTCTTTCCATCTCATACGATTCAGAATGCCGCCGGAGTAAATTGCTCTCCCCCATTCGTTGCTATGATCAATGGTCCTGCCTGCTACTGTTGCTAAGTTCTATGTCTGTAAGCCAACAGTACATGATGTACCGGTAGCCCAGTCCGGACATGCAGAGTGTTATGTGTTATACCTGGCCCGTCCCGCCCACAGGCTAAGAGGTCGTTCAAGTGCACCTGTCATTCATGATCCGATCGCCGGGCGACCCACGATCGCTCTTGTTTGTTCTCTTCTGAACCTAGATCTTTGAGTAAGCGCCGTGGCCCATCCCGCCTCTCGTTTTATCTTTTCATTTACAGTGCGCTTTTTGCCGACCGCGGTTAGGTAAAGTTATGACCCTCGACGTGATCTATCTAGGGATCAATCACATTCACAAGTCTGGTTCGATGCCGACGACCTGTTTTGCTTACAACTATTTACATCAGCGGTGCCACGGACTGAAGACGGCAGGATACCCGGTTACTTGCATCATCACACGTATCTAGCCCTACGGGTCTTTCGTTTACTTTACGTAAGAAGGAATAAAAGAAAAAAAAAAAAAGACCTGAGTGTCGGCGATTCCGCGACCCGCTTATCATTCTATGGCATGTCCGTGCCAGCAATCGTGACGGACATTGTCTCACTCACGGGCTATTTTCTGTCTATTACACCTACTTTTTTTTTTTTTTTTTTTGTGACAGTCATCACTAGGCCTGTGCATGAACGGTACGCGATCATGATAACCGGTTATATCGGTCATGGACATCATTGTCGATCATCTGTTATGATGACCGAAGATCGGTTACGTTGACGGTCATGATAGACCATGAAGCGAACGAGTTCATCAGTTAGCTACACCGGTGTCTGTGATCTCGGGAAAACTCCGTCCGTCAGCGACACGCGTTCGTTCCAATGTCATCCTTCTCATACCCCTCCCCTCTGTATGACCCTTTTCCTTTTTTTTTTTTAAACTAAAAGAACAAAAAAAACAAAAAAACACTGCGCTGAGTTTTACTCAGTATTTAACCCTAGAAGTGCTAAAGGGCGATTTGCCGGGTGTACGTTTTAGATAGCTCTATTACAGTAAGAGAAAATTCGTCTCATACGTGTAATGTCATTTGTGTTTACACGGTCATTTCGGTCATGCACAGGGCTACTTTGCATATTAATTAAGTCTTAGAGAGCTACAAAACGGTAGCACGATATTCGTTTTATACATGTATTACTGCCATTTTTGTCTCACTGTTATTTCTTGAATATGAATCCATATCATAATGAAAATATTGCATTCTGTTTCTTCTGGCGCTTTTATGATTAAGGCCATTAGAGTGGTCGACTTCGAGGCACCCGGCGCAATTTTGTATAACATGCTTCTGGCTTGTTTGGGAGG
>JBCEWB010875104.1:0-13594 GCA_039654565.1 Peronia peronii
GCCAGGGGACCGTTGAGTCATTGAAAAAATGCTGGTTTTCGATCTTCGTGTCCTTCCATCCCCCGATGCAGGACCCGCGAGTCGATCCCGGCCCATTTTCTCCGTGAACAGACGCCAAACCACAAAGCCACTGCGTCCGAATTCCTAAGGCTCCTATTCAACGCAATTGTTTGAAATTTGGCACAGTACTAAAATATCTCTCTATAAAAAATATTATGCGTTTGTTTTTTGACTATATGCTTACAATGTTTGTCATATTTTTAAAATTTGTTAGTTGACAGATCTGTATATTTCTCAATTTTCGGCTTAATAGCCAATTTTCCTTAAAAAACATGAACAAAATTTGGAAAAAAAGAATGCAATACATTCAAAATGGAAGTCAAATGGTTCAGAATTTTTGTTAAAAAGCCATAGCAAAAAAGGGTGAAAAAATGTAAATTTTGAGAAAATCACAATTGAATTTTCACAGTCTTTGTATAGTCTCTTGATGGTACTGTGTTGGGCTGTTTTGGGGCCTCAACTGATATTTTTCTCATATCAGAAGAGGTCAAAGTGTGTAAAAAATAGCCAAAAAAAACCAAAAAAAACAAAAACCCACCTAATCTGATTTTGATATTCTGATCATGAAACCCCATTTTCAGGACCCACACCCCTCGATTGAACGGTTTAAAACAGTCAAATGAAACAGGCAAAGAATGAAAGAAAAAAAGGTAGACTAAAACTAGGAATGGCGCAATCAGAATTCACATCCAAAGATAGTCAGTAACAGATCAAAATTTGATATGTAATATCCTGATGCTCGTACCAGCTGACTTCAGGTGGACCAGTGCAAGCACAAAGCGGGTGGTTCTCAGAATGGAACAAGTTGCTCCTAATTATATTCACTATTCCTCTAAGATTATAACTACCATTACTTACCTTCACCTATATTCCCTGATGATACAATATGGCAGCTTCAGAAACTCTATTTAAAATCTTGTTTTACATGCAGCAATGAATTGAACAATTTTTGGACAAATGAAAATGAGGGTTACAGAATGGTGATGTCGTATGCAAGGAATTGGATGTAACCATTAATGTCCGTTTTGCAATAACACTATTAACCTAATTTCCCATGTGTAAGTTGTAACAGTAAATATGAAATGGATTCCATGCCAGACACATTTTTTCAAGATAACCTCCCCCAGGAGCTTGAAAAATGTATATAGACCATAGACAAATGTTTGTTTGTTTGTTTGTTTGTTTTGTGTTTTTCAACCTTGTTCTGGTCATTTGTTGTCGGATTGGAATAGTAACCAAAATGTCAGCCCTGGAAGTTTCACCACATATCAGGGGGCAGAATGGGTTGGCAATTCTATTTCCATCAAAATTCATCCCTACATAGGCTACTGAAAGATTTCAAAATACTGTGAAAAAAATAATTCAAGAACTTCAAAGAAGTTGAACATGAGGTCACAGAATCTGTTCCTATAAAATTATTGTTTCATGCATTCTCTAACTGTTCCATCCAGAGACCACTAATTTTATAATCAGATCACAGGACTATTGAATTTAAATCAGCTGCATTTTCATATTCCTCCCTGCACCACGGATACGTATACTTGCCAATACTAAGACACAGCAAATGAACATACGTAAATAATTCAGTCTCCTTTAAACTTCACATAACATGTTTTTATTAATTTTTTTTTTGTGTGATGATATATAACAAGTGATCAGTTTTGCACAGGAAATGCCAAAAAGTAAACATTATTACCAATGTGACTCTTTACTTCGATATGTATCTACTCATCTTGAATGGCAGATAAACAAATACAACTAATGCATAAGAGCAGCATTTCATTACTTACATTTTCTAGTGAAAATACATGTATATTAAAATTCCTTAGTATCATAGCAAGCCCATGAGGTTATCAGCAATCTGATCTGAGACAAATTTTCTGTCTGAATTACTGATGCCATTTGTGAGCAAAGACAGGCATTATTTTCCAAAACTGTAATATAAAAAGGAAAAAAAATGGACAAAAACATTATGATAAAACAATAGCAACAAAAACATAAATAAACAAAACAACCAACTTCTTTCGCAGTTTGATAGTGGCTTCATTTGTATGCAGTCCAGCCTGTCAGATGACTGTAAATACATTTAGTGTCTTTCAATATGTTATCTGTGACACATATAGTTGTATACATTTTTCATAATTTCAATTAAAGGACACCCATTACCATGATATTGGTTCTCAGAAATTTGTGCCACTCCAGCTCCTGTATGATTCCCAAGTACAAAGTTGCACAGACATTGTAATCCTGTCAAAGTATATCCAAAAGTATGTTTATTATACAGCACTTGGAAAAACTTTGAACCAGTAGAGTACATGGCACATTCTAATGAATGTATAAGGGACAAAACAAAAAGACGAATGTGACCCTGTCAAAGTGGAGATTTCTAGAAGTGCTGTGTTTGTTTCAAGATTCTGTCTTCTGCAGCGGCAACAGTTTATAATTATAACCTGTTCTGTAACCCTGGAAACAGAGAATGAAAAAGGAAAAAATATGTCTTATGACATCTCTTTACATATGATATAATATGTACATATTTTTTCATAATAAATTGTAATGACTGTCTGGATGTCTCTTTGTGACATTATATCCATATTATTGTTACAACAGATGGAAGTGACTGGCCTGTTTTATATCTCCTAGGTGCAACGATGGAAGCATGAGCTTATCTCAGCTGACCTTTGTCCTACAGAATATTTTTGCATGATACTTGGTTGTACGATTGAAGTAGGTCTATATCACAGGTCCCAAAAAACACTTTATCTCTTGTTAATGTTTTTCATTTTGCAAGTAATTTTAAACAGACCAACCCTTTTTTTAGAAATCAAATTGTTTTTTAAAAAAAGCAACTAAAATAGATCCACATAAATATTGGTACAAGATAAATAAATGTCATAGACATATTCTGAAATACCATCTTTTCTTTTATGACAATGTAGCCGGGGACTGGTCATTCTTTAACAGTGTATTGAAAGCAGTAAGTTGTACATGCTAAACACATGTCGCAGAACACCATTCGGAATTTTTCATTTTCACTTTAGCTCAAAATGAGCGAACTGTTCCATACAAAGATGGCAAAGACGCGCAAACAGTATTCTGCTCTAAGCACTCACTAATTTGTCCAGAGCCCTCATCAAAGCCTCAAATTCTAACTGGCCAGTTTTCCAGCCTTTCTCACTGGAGTCCACACCTCCACCTCCCATGTTGGCTACTCGATTGGCCTGTGCCTTGGCCTTGTCGCTGGGCACCACTATGTTATCTACACCATAAGGCACTACTCGGATCTGAAATATAAGGCAAAAAGATGATCCGGATCACATATGTAACGTGAGCTGTTGTTTTCACAAAGTTGTCATAATACAGACTTGAGTGCAAATGACATCAGCTTTTACTCTAAAGTTAAGAACGTGATGAAATTATCAATAATTATATACAAAAATCATTCGATGCTACCAGGAAGAATGAGCATCATAAAATATTTATGAGCAATGTTTAATCCAAAGTTAGCTCCCAAAGTTCATATATTGTATAATGGCCACAAAATGGTTTCTGAATTAGGTACATAAATGTAAAGTAATAGTTAATGTTTGTTTCGGGGGGCGCAGTGGCTCTGTGGTTTGGTGTCTGCTCACGGAGAAAACGGGCCGGGATCGATTCACGGACCCTGCATCGGGGGATGGAAGGACACCAAGATCGAAAATCCACATTTTTTCAATGACTCAACGGTCCCCTGGCTTCCAGTGGGTAGGGAAGCCCGATGTCTAGCCTTCTTTGATAAGGGTGAATATATTTCGAAGGTCCTGTGTGTATGTTACACATGTTAAAGAACCCTTGGCAGTTCAAAATCGATGAAAGAGTAGGCTGCGTGCCGCTGTCCGGGCAAAATTTTCAAATTCGAAATTTCTACCCACAAAATTTCTCAGCAAAAATTGGCAACTTTGAAAAGCCGAGATAATCCTACTTTCTTTGGATTGAAAGGCTTAAGAAAAACAACAATGTTTGTTTCAGAGCTGTGTTCACATATTTCATGACTGATTAATGGCTAATTTATTTTACTGCTCTTGCAAAACAGAATTTCACTTGGCTATTTGCTAGCTTCACTTGAAAGAAAAACGTGTCAATACATATTGTTGTGTACGACATCAATGCAATACTTTGTGGTGCATTTAGGACATACCTGACACTGTATGAACATAGAGGTATTTTTATGACAAAGATCAAGTACAAAAGTAATGTACATTGTATTATCTTTCACACACCTGGGTCTCACAAGCTGCTAACAAGTTAAATACAAGATGAAAAGCCTCCTCGATGGTTGTGCCACATGCAGCTATTCCATGGTTGCGTAACATCATGATCTGTCGATGAAGGGACAAACCTAGACATAAGTACAGTCAGAGTGCACAAATATTCAGTTTAGTTCGCCATATTATATCAGTGCCATGCTATGACTTTATAGATGAAAGTGCCATAGAAAGCCAGAGCAAATCTGTAGATATACAGTAATCCTTTGCTAGTTTGCACTTCACTGTTCATGATATTGATACATCGTAGATACTTCCATATTCTCTCTATAAATCTATATCGCTGGATGCTTCATCATATCATGGCCTTCTGCAGACTGATATAAATTATTTTTGCAGTAAAATACATGTATTAGCTACGCATAATATAGAAAAGTGTGTTTTACTATACAAAAAGGATTTATACGAATGTGAGAAAGGTTTATAATAGTGTGGGGAGGTTTACAAAGGATTGAAATATATCAAAATAATAGCAATAATTAGATTGTGTCTACTTTTATCTACTTTGCAGATTTTCATCTCTTGCAAAGGGCTCTGGGAGTTCTGCAATGTAACTCCCATGAAAATTGTGGGATCACTATAAATCTTTGATCAGCCCATTGAAGTGAATATGAAGTAGACAAAGATGAAGCTCAATAATATATACATGTATGTGACTCATAGTTAAGAGACTTAAATCATTCAGATCTATCATCGGCAATTCATTTATGTTTTCCCTTCTCTCTTCCCTTCTCATCCTGTTGTTTCCTGACAAGCTCAGGACTTCCCACTGCATTCTTTATCTTGGAAGTTCCAGAACACTGGGATGTTCTAATTATTGAGTCAGTCTAAAAAGATGCTTGCTGAAATTTTTGTTTCAGATTGCTTTCATGAATTCTGTTTGATGAAAATTATCAAGTCTTATGAATTCCTGTATCGCCTGTGATTCTCACTTGGTAAAAGTAAAAACATTTGATGTTTTTTTTAACATATATACTGTCAGTGAGACCATGTATTTTCTCCTTTACCTTATTGGTGGATCCCAAATTCTCTACCAAAGTTTTCTTTTCCTCTTCGTCTATAAATATGCCATGGTAGTCATGGTAACTGACATTCCCACAGATTAGAGCCTCTTGACTGATGGGCAGAAGGCCACATTGCATACAGGACACCTGAGACAATCAAGAAAATATTTCATCAACTTCTTGTCATGTGCTTAGCTGCACTGAGAATCTGCTCAAATGTAATACAGTGTCAGTCATGTTTACATAGGCTTATAGACATGAATTTGTACCATGCACGTCCATTGTATTTAAAGTGTGGTCCCCAAAGCACATATAATAAATCTGAATCAATGCATATACCGAACAATTACATCATTAGAACACAACCTAAAAAAGGTAGATGCATTTGATGTCAAGGTCAGCTAAGTTGCTTATGTACCATATCTGAACTTTGTAAACAAAACTATTAAGAACTACAAGCCAGTATGGGAGGGCTTTGAAAACAATTTTTGTAAATAAGGGATGGGGGTGGAGGGAGGAGGGGGGGGGGGAATGAAACCAAATCATTTTGAATATTATTTACACATTTTGCTGCGTAGTGTTGCTTTAGGTCGTTAGCGAGTATAGTAAGCAGGAGTAAGCTTGGTAGTAAGAGGGTAGTAGAAGAAGTAGTAGGCAGTAGTAGTAGTAGTAGCAGCAATGGTAGTAATGTAGTAGAGGTAGTGGTGGTAGTAGAGGTGGTTTTAGTTGTAGTAGTAATAATAATTATAGTAGTAGTAGTGGTAGTAGTAGTAGTAGTAGTAGTAGTAGTAGTAGTAGTAGTAGTAGTAGTAGTAGTAGTAGTAGTAGTAGTAGTAGTTGTACTGGTAGTGATAGTATTAGTAGTAGCAATAGTAGTAGTTGTTGTGGTAATAGTGATAACCATGGCAGCTGTGATAGCAGTAGCTGTAGTACTGATAGTATCTGCCATGTGCAAAGTTCAAAAGACTCACAGCCACAGCAGGTGGTGTGTGTAAGTGGATGACACATTTAATGTCAGGTCGACCCTCATGGATGGCTGAATGGAGAGTGAACCCGGCCTTGTTGACACCAAACTGCGAAGTGCCTGGATCAATGACGTCACCATTCAGGTCAACCTTGACCAGTGAGGAGGCAGTGATCTCCGGGTACAGCATGCCAAATGGGTTAATTAGAAAATGGTCATCATCACCATCCACTCGAACCTGTGGAATAAAGTGCTCATTTAATGGAACATCTCTAAAAATCCATGACACCATTACTCCAGGATAACAGCATAACTCGGACTTTTGCCAAAATGATACTGATGTCTTATAGCATTACTGAGCATGCGAGATACCACATAGTGTCGAAAGAGATGCGCCAATAGAACTATGTATTAATCATTTTCTTACCAAGGAGGTTGAGGGGATATCTCAATGTATATATCTCACTCCTTGAGTTAGTTTAAAGTTAAATAAACAAAGGGCATCATCATATCCATCATCCCAATGAAAACAGATATCATACAATTTCATATGCTTATTGAATGGCCACCTCCTGTTTACGTAAATGGTAAGCAAAGTGTTACTTCAGTATAATCATCACAGCATAACACCCATCAAAAATTTGTGGCATCAACAGATTTTTGTTCTCAATGTCTCAACAGTGATGAAAATGACCAAGGGAATCATTGCAGAGAACTGATGGTGCAATAGGTAGGGCCTACTGAAATTGGATCTTGTAAACAATGTCAATCGGGCTTATTAGTTAGAACACACCGACGGTTGCCCCCAGCCGAGATAATCTGTCTTCAGCAGAAATTAAAAGGCCAGCTAAAACTAAGCTAAGATTGTCCCATGTTTTTTTTTTCTTTTTTTGTTTGTTTGTTTTGCTCTCTTTCTCATTGCTGTTGCATTAATATTGATTGGACAATAATGACATCTAATGTAATCATTAACTCTTAAGCTTTAGTGATGCCATTCCACATTCAAGGTGCAGCCATCTTCAAAAGTGATGGAATTCATGTTATATTTTTAACCCTGATAAGTAAGCTGTCCTAATCTTGAGAAATGAATCTTAGAATGGTTGGGGATTTTTAGAGTGAATAATGAGAAGAGAGTAAGTGCAGAGTATTGACACGTAATGTGCACAGTGACAACGACGCTAGGTATGACCGAAGAGTGTGGGGCGTATGAGATGATGAGCCGGGCTGTAAGAATGAAGATGTTTACAGTCCAGCGTGTTTTACAATGTAGACCCAAACAACGAAGAGAAGGCCTACGTCCCATTTTTAGTTTTTATTACATATGTAGCCTCTCAACAGTAAAAAGTTGAATCTGATTATCTCGGCTCTAAAGACGTGCCTAGTTTTGGTGAGAAGAATTTGTGTGGATAGAAATTTGGAATTTAGAAATTTTGCCCTGACAGCGGCGTCTCCGACTACTGTTCATCTGATTTTTAACTGCCAAGGGTTCTTTTACCTACGTAATGTAAGTTTTTCACTAGCAGTAGACGCCTAAATCCACAGCAATGGCGACTCCTTCGCCTCCCATCAAGTGGCAACTCATAATGTTAACAGCGGGTTCACTGTCACCGGATAATCACTATGAGATGAGCCCACCCAGAGCCATTTGCACCCATTAATTGTGTAGCTTTTATTGATTTTGTTAAATTATAACAACCGAATGCTGGTGTGGATAAAAACTGATCAATAAACTCTGACTCTGATTCTGTTTGTATGTTTTGTGTTTTTCATCTTAGGCCATTAAGTGTCGAGGGGATGTAACTCTTTCTTGGCCGGGCTGTGGCTTGGATGGCTGATACCGAGTTTCACCCAATAATGGCAAATAGTGCCCAGTTCTATTACTTCCCTTTGCCAGACACAGCCGATGTTGAACAAGCATTGCAAAGAAGGGGAAAAAATCACACACACACACACACGCGCGCGCAAATGCACGCACACACACACACACACACACTTTGGCCCCCTTTGTTTGAAACATACATGAAAAATTCCCCTCAAAATATGGTGCAAAGGAAATTTCGTCTTCTTATTGCTAATTGTTATAATTTTATCATTTTTTGTTCAGTCTTTCAAATGACATGAAGTGAAGGGATATTTTTTTTTTTACTTTAACTGCTTTGCCAAACTAAACACCTCTCATGTCTGAAAAGGCAAGAAAAAGGGCTGGTGACAACAATCTCTCATTCTTAAACTAACTCTAAAATTACAAAGACCCTAGTCTACCATGAAATATAATGAATTTTTCATTCAAAAACATCAAGGAACTGACATGATCAAAGACTCGATCATCATTCTTTGCTGATGAATTATCATAGTTGCAACAACACAGGCTGAAATCCAATTGCAAGACACCAGAAATGATAGCCATCCTACGTCATTATTCAGATCTGGACCATCACATCTTGAAAATGAATGAATATCATTACAGAAACAGTTTGACTCCAACAGTTTCTTCTGGCACTTTAAATGTTTAGAAATAAACAAAATTTATTATCAGCAAGAAGATCTCAACAGGGTAAAAATGGTAAAGTAAGTGGTTGAAATTATCAATTATATCATCCATTATATATTTTTGTTATTACATTTATCATTTTGAAAACAATATTTATAGCTGTTTTGCGTGTGTGTCTCTGTGCATACTTACACTGATGTGGTTGTAGATACCATGTGACCATCCACACAGGTCTACCACACGGTACAGAGCTGCCAGTTTACATCTGAGAAGAGGTTCTCCTTCTCTGGAAGCCGTGGGGCCTTTGAGATCGTTAATGGGGATCACTGGGAGCGCTGAATATGGTTAAAATAAAATGCTTTTGAGTTTGTCAATGAAATCAGTTGACAAGCTATGAAATTTCTGTGAATAGATGGGGGGAAAGGGAAATAATATGGGAGGAGACGGGGTGGGTGGGTGGGGAGGGGGGGTACATGTTTTGAGTTATGTTTGTATTCCTGAGTTGTTGTCTTTTTCATTTGTTCAACTGGCCAAGTACTAAGAATCAACTGCAGCTCATTTGTCCCCATTACTTGATGTTACCGTGGTGAAACTGACCAACTAAGGCTGGCGTCGGACTAACCATACACCATACACCATACACGAAATGAACACACGGTAAAGACTTGTGCGAGTCTGACTGACCATACACCATACAACATACACCATACACATGAATGTGCATGTTCATTTTTTGTTTGTTGTATGGCCATACACTTAGACAAATGATGTTGATTTGCACTGTTTTTATCGCCAGTTTTCTTCTCTCCTGAGTTGGCTAACCACTGACGTGGAATTTTTCGGGGTCATGTAGCAGCTTAGGGTACAGAGTTGCAGATTCACTCTCAATCCAGTGGGTACAGTAGACAGGTCTACACTACATTTTTTCTTTGCTGCGAAGCCTGCAGAATCACAGGGCCAATGATCAGGGGATCACCTAATAAAAACATCATTTTGCGAGATGAAACACAGACCACATGCACGACATTCAAACCACAACTGTTCTGAGCTGCAAAAGTGTAGGGTGTATGCACGCGTATGGTGTATGGTCTATTGTGTATGATCAGTTAGACGCCCCCTGTATGGTGTATGCTGTATGGTGTATGGTTAGTCCGACGCCAGCCTAAGTGAGTACATCTTGACGAAGACCTCATAGTTTTGTACTTTAGCACGGAGAAGCCCAAAGTTAATGGAACAAACCTGGACATTATTCATTATTCCGGAGGGAGGGATCCTAATAGAATTTGGCATCCTATGCAATCTTTCTTAATTACCAGACGCATTGAGTTTTTATTTCACTTGATCAGAAGAAATCTGTTTGGAAATTTTGGGATTTTTTGACATTTTGCCCAAACACCTGCTTCTAATCTCACTCATAAATGGAGTTTTAACTGTCAGGGGTTCTTTGAACGTGAGAAATGTACACGAAAAACCTTCTCAAGATGTTTTGCTCCTGTCCGAGAATGTCAGAAGAGTGGCCTCCCTGTCTAAGACATTTCCATGCCTTCAGAATCAGAAGATCAGAAGAATCCATTCTAATTCTATACAGTTATATCGCGTCACTCTAAATTAAAAAAAAAAAAGTTTATTAATAGTAAATAAACAGAAAATACTTTCGTATTGTGGTGATGGGCAATACATAATATATTATTATTTATATGCACAATTCAGGGAAAAGGGGGGAGGGGGCAGGGGGTACTGCAGAAGTTATTCATTTGCTCTGCCCTAAGCTATTCTCTCTAAATTTCATGTAATTTGTATTTAATAGGGAGAGAATCTGCCATCTTTTTGACTGTGTTATGTAGATTATGTAACGCTTTCCCAACTGCAGAATGAAAGATCACCATTTGTTTTTTGCACGAATAATCAAACTTATCGAGAGCAATGCGTGGCAAGCAACGTCAGTATGTGACAAGACATACGTATTATATAGGTAAACAGATGTATAAACAATGCCCACAAAACTACAAATTGTCTGCTAATAGTCCTATTGAGTCTGCACTAACACGTCGCTCTAGCGAAATGCACATGAACTTACCCCGACCAAAGTTGCCCAGACTGCCTGAAGAGTTAGTGGCGAGCAGATGACACAGACTCATGATGAACTTAGGGTCCCTGGTAAAGCCCCAAAAGTACATAAAATAAATGGACAAAGAAAGAGATAAATAAATAAATAAATAAATAAATAAATAAATAAATGATAAGTTATAAGCACATAGATAAATAAATAGATTCTAAGGAAAAAAGAAAAGAACGAAAGAAAGAAAACAAAGAAAGAAAAAAAAGAAAACGAAAGGAAACGAAATACAGAAAAACAAAAAAGAAATATCAGGGGTATATAATTATATTTAGTAGACATACAATGTATCCTTCGCTTGCTATGCTTCGAGATTCTCTTTCGTGTCAGTTTAAGTAGGAAAGATATCTCATACATGGTCCGGTTGTGGTCACTTGAAAACCGATTCGTAAGATATTTCCTGGAAACAATAGAATGGGAAAAACCCACAAGGGACATGAGAATAGAGCATCTTGACCTAAAATGAAAAGCACGGTTGTGACTGTTCACGAAACGGTTGATTTTTAGATAGTAACTTTTGTCAGCCGTTTTGTGTACATTAGTGCAGATTCTCTCACCACTTCCTTCCCCATTTGTTCTAACTACACGCACTAACATATAACATTCTCCCATCAATTTAAGACTGCCTGTCTCTCTGTCTGTCTATATCTAACAGCATGTTTGCATGTCTGTCTAAATGTCAGTTTGGGTGTCTGTCTGGCCGTTTGTCTGCCTGCCTGTCTGTCTGTTATTCTGTTTGTCTGTTTGCCCGTTTGTCTGTCTGTCTGTCTTGTCTGTTTATCTGCCTGTCTGTTTGGCTGTCTGCCTGTCTCCCTGTCCATCTCTTTTATTCAGACACTCACAAGAAAACAAACACACAGAATTCGAACACTGTCATCCCTTGATTCCTTCTTTGCTTCTCTCCTTCTCCTTTCTTTTCATCTCTCACATCTCTCCTCTCACTTTCTTTTCATCTCTCACATCTCTCCTCTCACTTTCTTTTCTTTATAATGAACAGCACCTCTACCATGACAAAATACAACTTTCATATCATGATAAATAATTAAATAATGCCGATAAATTAGGATTAACAGACGCATGCGGTTATAGATATTATTGTCTGTGTAAATGTGCGGAAATTCTCAGCTTTGTATGCACGCGATGTCTGTATCTTGACCTCATCCGATGAAACTTGACGTTCAGAATTTCCGCTCTAGGGTCACAAAAAACGAAGCCTCTGAATACGTTCCACGCGATTTCCGCTTTCAGTTGGTTTTCAATCCCTCGTATCGGGAGACAAAGGTCTTACTGCTTGACTTAACTGATGTATTTTCTGAAATTTTCACGACCCGGATCCACTGAAGTAATGCGAACCAATTCTTTCAGGTAGATTTCATAAGTGACTGAGGATATGGGATCTCAGATAGGACCAATCTATGGCATCCTCGTCATATTTTCATCCGTGATGTCCTATCTGGCTGAGATAAGATGATAGGAAATGGACTGCAACATAAATATGTGTAATGTATGACTTTGATAACGCCAATGACCAATCCACTGTGCAACCGATAAAACTGACGTATTAGCAGGGGGTTACCGTGGTTATTTGTTTGCTACTTGGCGAAAAGCTCACGTCGTGCACATCGCGGGTTCGAGTCTCGGATCCTACTATGGAGGGATGGGAAGGATTTGAATATTTTAAAACCTATATTTTTTTTTTTTCAATGGCTCAACGGTCCCCTGGTTCCTGGGTAGGGCACTCGCCGTCTAGCATTCTTGAGTAAGGGCGAATATATTATGTAAGTTACGACGTTAAAGAACGCTTGGTAGTTCAAAAACGGACGAAGAGTAGGCGGAAACACCGCTGTTCGAGTAAAATTTCCGTATTTTAAATTTCTAACCACAACAATTGTCTCACCAAAATCAAGGCAGGCAATTAAAGCCAAGATAACCTATTTTCTTAGGACTGAAAGCCGACAAATTAAATATCAGGAGCTGCAGTGGATTTGTTCTGAATCTAGCAGTGCTCACGCGTTTCTGGTACAGGCATCTATAGCTTAACCCTATAAGTGTCGCTGGATACCCTCGGAAGTCAAGATAAGTTTGATGAGACCTAGTTAATTATGAAGTCTGATAATCTAGGCTAGAATGCGATATCAGGTGAGCCTGGTTACAAATGCCAAAAATGGTTCAATAATTGTCTCTACAAAGTCTAAAGACCCCAGTGTTGGTAGGGATCGGCCTCCTGGGATCGCTTGGACTAACATGAGTTTAAACGTCACAGAGTCATACGGCATCTCGATTTCCATTGTTTTCACTGAGCTGTGAAAAATTATTACAACATGGGTTGCTATTGTATAGCTTATTATTGTAGTAACAATAAAAAAAGCAATAACAAACAACAACAACAACAACAACAACAACAACAACAACAAACAACACAACAACAACAACAACAAATCACAATAAAACAAAATAAAGTAACATGGAAATTAAAAAAAAAAAAGAGAGAAATTATTTTCATTTTTGTTTAAATTGAAGAAGTGGTGACATTTTGCACCGGTGTTTACAATCTGATTTGAATAAATGTATGAGTCGTCTCTGGTTATGTGGACATTTGGGACAAATCCAGCAGACGATCTCTGGTTATGTGGACATTTGGGACAAATCCAGCAG
>JBCEWB010875215.1:0-15864 GCA_039654565.1 Peronia peronii
CTGGTGTTGGTATTGGTGGTGGTGCTGGTGGTGATGGTGTTAGTGATGGTGGTGGTGCCAGTGGTAGTGGTAGTGGTGGTGATCATGGTGATGGTATTGAAGATGGTGATAGTGGTGGTGATGGTATTGGTCATGGTAATGGTATTCATGATGATGGTGCCGGTGCTGACGTTGGTATTGGTGATGGTGCTGGTGGTGACAGTGTTAGTGATGGTGGTGGTGATGGTGGTAGTGGTCATATGAATGATGATGTGCCGATGCTGTTGTTAGTGGTGATGATAGCGATGGTTGTGGTGGTGTTGGAATTGATGATGGTGGTGATGCTGGTATAGCTGTTATTGTTTTACCAGCTGTTTTCGAGCTGCCAATACTATGTTGCAGAGAAGCATATGCCTTTCTGAATTTGAAACCCAGAGAATGAAGATGTGTCTGGTTACTCAATCTGTAGCTGTGGTCAAGAATACCAGATGACTACAATGTAGCATTATTTATTTTGATAATAATTAGAAAATTTCATGTAAGACAAGATGGTCAGATATGTTAAAACAGGTCTTGTCTATTTCTGATCTTTGTTTTTGATACTGTTTGTGATATTTTTGTTTATATTCATGTGAGTGTGAATACATCTTCCATATATACTATGCTCGTCAACTGTGATGGAATTTTCTCTTCAGGGCAAATAAAGTTTACCTGGTCTTATCTTATCTTATCTCATTATATTTTATCTTTGTGTGCACAGATACCAGTGGTAATAAAGGCAGTCTATTACTATATCCAACATAGAAACTATTGTTTCACATGTTCTCATCTATGCCGAGTAAAACACAGGAACACATTTTTGTGTAGTGTGACAGTATCTTCTACTGACTCATATAAATTATTAGATCTGAAATTGCTCATCCAAATAATCTAACATTCTGTCTCAATTAGAAATATAAACGTTGAAAAGAAGACACCTTTTCGTCAAAGTGAGAGTTAGATTTTTTGTATTTCATTGATTTTTAAATATTTTTTTAATGTCAGATTTATTTAATTTGTATTTTTTACTACTTTATTTCAGTCATCCCTCCAGCCCTGTGACATGGCATCATGTGAACACCTCCGGCGATGACGGTGATGAGGTAAAGAAATATCAAGAATTACTCAAGTTTGTGTAATACCATTTGTATAACCAATATGGGAGGCTCTCACTATATGCCATAACTAGACTGAGCTAATAATACTTAACTTCATTATTTATGTTTGATAACTTAGATTTTCCCAGCCGTGTAAATGAAATATCAAGAATTTCCCAAGTCTTTTAATACCATTTGTGCAATCAATATGGGAAGATCTCTCTGTGTGCCACAGCTCTACTCAGATAATGCCCAACTTCATCATTCAGGTTTGAGAACTTTGATTGTCCCATCAGGGGCTTCAGATCTAAGTACCACCCATAGAACCAACAAGAGAAGATGGCTCTGTCTATCACAGATGAATTCACTTTATGCTGAACTTCATCACCCATACTTGACAACTTAGATCAGTGGTACCCAACGTTTTTGCATTCGGGATCCCTTATCCAAAAGTTTGAAACCCACGCTAAATTACATCATTGGTCCAACCTTCACTCACAAAAAGAACAAAAATTATTCTTACAGCAATATCAGCATAGGTGTCAACAGCTATTCAGCCCAGCTAGTGGAATTTTGCCCCAAGTCACTTCTAGCAAGGCTACCTCCCCCCCCCCCACCCCCACCCCACCTTGTCAAGGCATTGCAACCCCCAAGTGGACCAGGGGCAATTGAGTTCCAGAACAATGAGTATCTTTCAATCAAAATCATGCCACAGGTCAAAACTTTTCATAGCAAACAGTTTGTCAGTTGCAGATTCTTCCAACCAGTGAAATTTAGTTTTCCCATTGAAGCCTCGTTTATCATCGAACTCATGTCATGTGAATGTGTGACACTAACCTGGCTTTTTCTTATTGGCTGTTATCAAACTCTGACCTGTCTTGTTTTGTCCCTGTTTTTTTGGATGGCACAGGAGATGCGACCATCTCAGGATATCAAAATCTTCATAGACAGCACAGGCCATGCCTCTATAGGCTGCAGGTAGGGAAACCTTTGACTATATCCTGCTTGTATATGTTCTGTGTCTCATCAACTTTGATGGACAAATAAAGTTTGTCTTATCTTATTTTTTCTTACCTTCATGTGCACAGAAATTAGTGATAACAAAGGCAGTCTGTCCAGTATAAAATTACTGTACCTAACAAATAAGCAGAAATATTTCATATTTTCATCGATTCAGTTGGAGTGTTTATTTTCATAATGTACTTGGTGTCATGTCAATGTTAAATGTATTTGGTGAGTAGAAATACATTTGGTACCAAGTAAATGGTTTTCTTTTTTTTTTAACCCTATGTTGCCCTGCTATATTTACAAGAAAAGCTGTAGGCTGCCTCCTCGTTCATTGTCCTGCAAAAAAGAAGAAATAAATAAAATACAAGTAAAACTATGTCCACAGGCAGTGTCATCAAAACCTCCAGCTTTCCTAGATGTTGAATCTGGTCACCTTAGCACGATTTGCATTTTCACTTCACGTTTGGTTATACTGGGTGATAGAAAGCTAAAATCTCATCACTGCTGTTCTTTATTTGTTATTGCTGTTGATGATGATCATCATCATGATGCTGACAAAGGGCCAACTAGGTTTGAAAATTTGGCTAAGTAATATCAAGGCATTAACTTTCTTCCATATCGACTTTTATATATTATTATAATTTGTTTCTTTTGGCTTATTTGATTGGTTGCCAGTAGACAGTCATCTCATATTTTAAGACACTTTTATAATATGATGATGAAATTAATTGTGGACAGGTGACATTCTGCTTATGCAGCGCTGCTTCTTGAATCTACCTTGTCCTAGTTCTATTTGTTACATTTTAAACCATGCACATGTGTTTGGGCAAATGGATAGTTTATTATATATTATGCCCCTTTAACTATGAAAGAAATGTTTTCTTGGTCAAATAGTCAAATATTGTGTATCTTATTAACTTCTCCTTTTATTTTTTAAACAATAGACTAGTTATTCCTGTTCACTCTTAGTAAATCATAGAACCACAGTAGTAGTCCCCTACTTTCTTCACTCTCTGGTGATTTTCTTCATATCCTCCAATGTTGGGTTGGTAGCTTTGAGTGTATGCACATGCTCTGCCTCTAAGCTTGTTTAGGGCACCCCTGTGTTCTCTTCCCTTGTGGATCCCAGTCCAGAGCTTGTCCAGTGACATTTTGCTGGCTCTATCCACAGTGTGTCTGTACAATCCAACAACATTTTCATCACCTAACTTACACTATCATAGATTCTGGTTGGCCCTTAGTTTTATATAATGCTGAGTTTATCTTCCATCTCACACAGTATTCTAAGCGAGAGTGGACCAGCTGCCCACTTTCCAGGCATTTTTGTTGAGAAAGTGCGTCCAGGTAGTCTTGCAGAGGAGGTGGGGTTTGAACCAGGGGATCAGATCCTGGAGGTCAACGAGGTCAGCTTTAGAAAAATCACATGGAAAGAGGTATGTTTTTATGGAAATGTGTCATGTTAGGAATCAGCACTTTCAAATTTGATCAGTCCAGTGTTTTATCAATTAGTTTTTTTCACAATTGGATTTCTGTTTAATACTCTAAACACAGTGGTCTTCGCCTAAAATAAAAAAAAAGATTTTTGCAACGTGGAGTAGATGACTACTATTCCTTTATTAACCAACAGGTATTGCAGCATCTGTGATAGGTTCCAAGTTGATGATGTGTATCATTGAATGTAGAAGAACTTGTGGGAATGGTCTTCTTATAATTTCCACTCCTAACAGGCTGTGATGGCATTGAAAAGTAGCAGACAGCTGAATATGGTCATCCGTAAGAAAGTGGTAAGTTTATGCACATGACTACTAATATATGTCATTTGTGAAAATACTGCTAAGTGAAAATATTAACATTGTCAATTTAAAAAATGTATGTACATTCAAAGGCTTTGTAAAATTTATGACTTTTCATCATACAGAAGCAGAGAAATGGATGCTGCAACTGTAGAAACAGGCATGCTTGGGCACATTACATGTTAGCAAGGAGAAATTAATGCTAATATTAAATAGTATCTTCTAGCTTAAGAAGTTTTAATTGTGTTTGTGTACAGTTTCAAAAGATGTTTCCAAATGTTTGTGTTAGAAAGAGAAAAGGTCTTTCACTTCCAAATACGTTGTAAATATATATTCTCTTTTATCAAAATTGATGATTCCTTTCAGTCACTGAGACTGAACAAAATGAGGAACAGTTTACTTCTGTATTATGCCATCTTTTTTGTCATCATAAATGTTTGTCAAACATAAATGTCAGCAACAAGTGCATTTCACAGTTCATCAACACAATTTCTGGCACATTCTTCCATTTAATATTTTAAAGACACATATCAGCTGTCAGAAGGTAAGTTTTGTCATGAAGATCCAGTTCTTCGAGAATCTGTTGCTGATAGAAAGAGGAAGTTTGAAAGGAATCATGTGAAAAAGAAACCCAACTAAGAGTAGCCAGTTTTTTACATTAAATTGTTTGTGGGATAAACTGCATATCTGAGATTGTATATTATTGTCAGAGAAAGAAAGTCTGTGTTTAATCCATAAATTGCACTTCTCTTAATATGGAAGTCACATACATATGAATATTTAGAAAGTTGGGTGCTCAAATGATTGGTCATTGTAGATTTAGAAGAAATAGAATTCTCAGTAGATACTTGGGTGTGAAAGAGTTGACAGAAAAAGTTTGCAGTCCAAACACATTCATTCTACTCCTCATTACCTTTGAAACAATAATCTTTTTATCTTTCAGGACTTGGAATATATTAGGTACACACACTTACGAGTATTAAGAAAACCAGATGTTTCAATGATTAATCACAAAGAACTTTCAAGATTGTGATTGACCTGTAGAGATTGTTGTTACTTGATTATAAGATATTGTTTTCAATCCAAACACATTCATTCTACCTCTCCTTACCCCTGATACAATAACCCTTGTCATCTTTCAGGGCTCCAAGCTGGTACAGAGGTTGTCGTCATCCTTGTCTCAGAATGCTGCTAGCACCAATGGCTCAGCCAGTCACAACAACTCTTCCTACAGCTCAGTAGGTTATCAAGAAATGCCGGATCCCATCCGAGACGAACCTGAGCCTGAGCCCATTTACAGTACGGTCAATAAGGTGGCCTCTAAGTCTCAGCCCTCCCCCGACTCGGCCGAGAGAAGGTATGGTTTTGTCAAGAAGATCCAGTTCTTTGAGAATCTGTTTGCAGAGAGAAGGAAGAAATTTGAAAGAAATCAACTGAAAAAGAAACACAGCTAAGAATAATCCCTACTTTTACATCAGATTGTTTGAGGAAAGACTTTGTTAAGCAAGAGATCAAGGAAGAAAAACCAAATGAACAAACTGAGGTTATAGGTGACATTGACATCAAATTGTTTATGGGGTTAATTATATATTCAAATGAGGTGTGTGTAAAAAGAGGGAACAAGTCCCTTTACAAGTCACAAAATTATGTTTGCCAGACTCACATGAGGAGTTTGGATGTGAAAGACTGGAGAACGAAAACAATAAAGAATACCTGACTTTGACATCAAAGTGTATGTGAGGTTAACTCAGTGTCTGAGTGAGAAGTTTGTATAGTGAAAGACTGAGTGAAAAAAGAAACCAAATTTTGAATACTTGACTGACATCAGAATGTTTATTAGGTTGTCTGTATATTAGAGTGAGAAGTTTGTTAAATATAAAAGCAAACAACAGTAAAAAAATAACAAACTTAGAATATCTAACTTTGACATCAAATAATTTGTTAGATTAACTCCATATTCCAACAAAAAGTTTTTTAAACAGGGATCAAGGGGGAAAAAAAAGTTATATTTGATTTGACATCAAATTGTACATAAGATCAACTCGATATTTGAGTGAATGAGAAGGCAACAAAGGATAAAGAATTCAAACTTAGGAATATCTAACTCTGACATCAAATTGCATGTGAGATTAGCTCCATGTTTGAATGAGAAGTTTGTCTAGTGAGGCACAGGGTAAGGAGAAATTACATACAAACTAAAGATCACTATACAAATGCTAAAATTGTATTGCTGTATTTACGTGTTTGAGTAAAGAATTTGGATGGTAGCAAGAGCTGAGAATTTTTTTTTTTTAATGGAAAGTTAATCACCTACATCTATACTATTCTGGAGAAATTGAGAATCTTGGTGTGTGTGTGTTTTGGAGCAACTGAGCTTAGGAAGATTGACTCTGCATCATTTGACATGAATGAGCATGAGGAGAGAAAAGAGAGAAACACAGAAGGGAGGAAATAGTTGTAAACCTGATGTAGGTACAGGTCAGATAAATGGCTGGTGGGAGTCGGCGAATTCTTCTTTCATTGGGAAAGTTACTGTGAGTAACTATGAACAAGTTTGTGTCTATAAAGTTTACATATGCTCTATGAAAAAAAAAAATTCATATGAATGAAAGTGGATTATCTTAACATTATTTAAAAAAAGAAAAAAGAGAATAGACTTTAGCCTTTCTTTACAAATTTCTTGAAATTGTCATGAACTTTACTGTTGTAGATTTGTGTATTCAGAATTTTTACTATATGAGCTCATACTTCATCCAGAAGTAACATATTTTTCTGAAATGATGTAAAACTAGATATTACAATGGGATTCAAGTTTATGTATCTTTTAAGTCGAATATCTTGTCTTTAATTATATTTGTCATTATTACATGTAAATTTTGTGATGTTGAATGACTATATCATGGTGACTAAGATTTTTTATATGTATCTGTGAAATCAATGCAGATTTTGCCCATTGTCACATGAACATACATAGCTCCAAGAAAAACAGCAGATCTTCAACTTTTTGAAGGTGCTTCTCAACTTCTTAGAGGTGCTTTTCAGTAGATCTTTAACTTCGCAGTGTCTGAGTCCAGTAATCAAATAATACACTCATTTTTGAGTTGCTGAATGCTGTATTCAAATAACACACTTATCTCTTTAATGAGTTTGCTGAGTCCATTAATCAAATAACATGCCTATCTCTTTCTTATGGAAGAAATTAACAATTCTTAACCGAAAAGTTTGCTTACTGCTGATATGGACAAATTGGAAGCTACAGTCAATTAAGTGCTAATGCAGGGCTGTCTTACAGTACACACTAACATTTCTTGCTTCAGATGACCTGTTATTAATCCTGTCTGGTTACCACAATCTGGCAGAATTTTGTTTATGTGTGTGTGCTTGCATGCATGCATATATTGACTAAAAGTGGTGATACATCTTCCCCTGATGTAATTGTCTGTGTGCATTCATGTATATATATATATATATATATATATATATGTGTGGGTGTGTGTGTGTGAATGCATGTGTGTGTCTTACATATACAACTGAAAGTGGTGATGATTCTTCTCAACCTTTTTTCTGTTAAGTAAATTTTCTGAAGTAATGTCCAAAAACTGACATATAAGCTCTTCTCTTTTCTTCTCCTGTAGCTGTCTTCAGGATTAGTAGATTTTGTATGTTGGCTTTTGATTTAGAATCTGTCAAAGTAACACAACCTGTTTCAGAGCTATCATTGTCATAAAGTTAACTTTTCAACGGTAACCTGTAGAAACATCACAGAGGGAATATGTAAGTTTTTCTGTTGCCTAGCTGATTCTCGTAGCTGTAGGACTGAAGTGACCAATGTGGTTCTGAGAAAGTGTTGCTAGCCTATTCATTTGAACAACACTGAACACACATTTATGAATACATATCCACTTGTGTCTGTTTTTCAGCTGTTAGATAATACCTCAAAATTGGCTATGTCATCAGTTATGTTAACAAGAATAATTTTTTCATATGGAAATCAAGAAGCTGTAACTGTTGCGCAATCAGGTCTGATGTTAGATTTGAATTTTGTAGAATTATTGGTGTCAGGAAAGAGAAATGAGGGTAATTCACCTTGATGACCAAATTATTTAGCTACTAGTCTTCTGTGCTGAGATATTTACATTCACAGTTAAATCAGTGTTACCCCATGGTCAGTGAAATCCAAAGTTTCTCTACAAAATTCTGTTTGGCATTCAACATATTTTATCTGTTTAGTTGACAAATGGCAAATTTCATCTGCCTATTAACTAAACATGTAACATATCTCAAAATAAATGTCCGTGTTTATATAGCAAGCTTTGCATAAAGAAAGAAAGGTGCTGTAAAGAGAGAATTGCATTTTGCCTCAGGGAAATCTGGGAAATAAAACAGATGGTTTATTTGTTTTCAGCATGTGACATGATATAAATCTAACCCATGTTGTTATACTGAGTGAATCCCAGAGTGAGTAGAATCCAAATTTTTATGTATATTTATCAGTAGCATTTCATTCTTTTGTTGATTTTTCAGTAATGATGGTCATTTGTCATGAATCTTACATGACATGGACTCAAAAGATGTGAATCTCACTTTGTCACATTTCCTTTGGAAAGGACTGATCAATGCATGATGAAAATCAGAGTTATAAAAATATTTCAAAACAAATGTAAAGCTATTAGCAGCCATTTAATTTTTTGAAAGGATACTAATTTAGGGAATTTTATGAACTGTGCAAAATTGTCATCCTTAAACAATGTTTTTTTTCCTTCGATTTTATTTTAAAGATAAAATATATTAAACTCAGTAGCAGACTGATAATAGAATAGGTTTTAAAAGAAAAAAAAGCAATTGAGAATTTGATCATGATAAAAGAATCAGTCACTGCCATGTCTGTTCTCCACTTTCTTGCTTAAGAAAAATATTTAAAAATATATCTGCTTTGAAAGCAATCCATATATTGTATCATTTCTTGTAAGTAGTAATAAATAGCAGTCTTACTGTGGCATAAATCTCATGCAGATAATGTTCAGGTGGTAATTTCAGTTCATGTGCAGTGTATTTCTGTAAATCTTGTGCATGAAGTTATATGAGTTTTGTGTGTGAAGCATGCCCTCAGGAACAAGTGTTGTAAATCAAATCAGAGATGACAATTGGTATATGACCAAGGCTGTGCCACCAGGATAGCTATATCTTTCAAGAATATTTCAAGGTTTATTTTCTTCATATTGTTTCATCACTGAGTTTGGAGGATCAGCATTCTAATACTGTCGTCAGGAAGGAAAAGTTCTCCTGTCTGATAAACATGATATGCATGAGATCAGTAGAGGAAGTTGGCCATTGTCCTGTGCTTTCATCAGAACTTCAAAGACCAACTGAGAAAGTGCAGAAATTGGCTGGTATTCCAAACCAGGTATGGCAACAGAAAACACTTGATTGGGATAGGCAGCACAATCTCATCAGAGCAGCTGGAGACAGTTCGAGTTCAAGAGAAGTGACACAGAGGAAAAGAAGAGCAATATATGGAAAGTGGATCCAACAGAAGAAATTACAGAATTCCCTTCATTTGCCCGGCATGTAACAGGACATGTCTCTCTCACATTGGCCTCTTCAGCTTCCAAAGAACATGCTCTTCTTTCTCACTACAATAATCATATGTTATATGATGAAAGATGAAATATGACCATTATGGCAGACTGATAAAGATATGCTGGAATGTGGGTGGAAAAAGCTGGGACATTTCCATCCCTTTGGTGCAGTGACCCAGACTATGCAGCTCATGTCACCCCTGTTCATGCAGCTGATTGACTGAATAGTCCATTGCCAAAACTCTAGGCAACATCCACAAAGACAGCAAATTCTTATCGTCATACTCTGCCTCAAATTTCTGTGGCAAATCATCTGCTAAAGAGATTAACAAATTATATTAGCAGCCTCCCAACAGTTATTCCCTCACACTCACACACATACATACATATGCACAACACACACAATGACAAGGGAGGCACACACAATGGACACAAAGATCAACAATTGAGGAAATGATTCAGCTTAACAGGTATTGTGTCAAGAGAGAAATCTATTTCTAGTTGTGATGTCACCTATACAAGAGCTACACAACTGGCCAAACACAATAGTGTTCCAGACTTGAGCTGAGTACAAGTTGGGGTAATGTCCACTTTCCACTTTAGAGCCCCATCAATTTTTGATGTTGTGCAGCTTGTGATATTATTTTTTCAATAATATTTTGTTATTCCTTAGATTTTCTCTTTACTATAGAACTTTCTTTATCTTGATAGAAGAAGATTTTTTACATGCTGTTCTTTTTTCTCCTGGAGTTAGTGGCTTTATAATGAGTCTTTCAATTTGTCATTTTTCTCATCCTTACTGTCTCATTGTTTTTTTTTATGTAATTGTTCTACTTTCATGTTTGTTAATTAGTTTGTGATACAATGTTCAATATGCTGTGGACCAGATTCAGTGGCTGTCCTGTGTCATTCTTGGAGAGGCAGTACAGTAGAATAAACAGCCAGAGAGAAATGTAGACATTTTGATTCCTTGAAACAAGTGTTTAGTTACTTTGTCCTATTTAGATTTAGTTACTATGTCCTATTTAGATGACATCAATGGGCACATTTTCTTTGTGTTCTTCCTCAAAACCAAGTTTTCACAAAAAATTATTAATGGATGTTTTGTCGTGTCACATATTCTTTTTCATACATGTTTTAGTCTGTTCTTTCCATTTTCTCCAACTATCATTTATGTTGAATTTTTCCAAAGCAGCGAACAGCAGCATTATTATGTATCAGCCAAGGTTATGAAAACATGGCTTTAATTCTCTCTTTTTCTTTCTCTGTCTGTCTGTCTCTCTTTGTATGTGTATGAGAAAAAGAAATATCATATATTAAGTTTCATGCCTTTGAGTTTTTCTGCTTGTTTTTGTTTGAATGTTGTCATTTTTTTACTAGAGTTATGTCATGTTTCATTTCTCCTCTGAGAAATAATTCAATGTCATATTTCATCATTCATGTTCATTCTGGATTCTATGTTTGCATAACATACTTACTGGCTTTGTTTATGGCACTGTTTTCTTTATTGCTATCGCTATTTCATGAACTTTTCATTTGCACTAGATTGACTTTCATTTTTACCTTGTTGTCTGCACGTGTTGTGCAATTTTTCCTCTGGCTGTCTAAAATTTTATATCAGTGTATGTTCTTTTTTTTTCATATTTTAACATTTTCAATTTGTGTTTTCAAATCTGCTTACTTTTTTTTCTCATAGATCAACAAAATGGAATATTTGATGTTTCCCTTGTATTCAGTTATATTTTTTTCTCTGTAGGCAATAGTTAACTTTATCACTATCGAATAGATATATGAGGACAAAAGAAAAAAATAGATAACGCTGCTTATAAGTACTCTTTTCTTTAGCAGAATCATGTCAGACATCTTCTTCAGTATCATTACATTGGGCATTTTCATTTTGTAGAAATCTTTTGAAGTTTGAGACTAACTCAGTATATCAAAATTAATACACAATATGAAGAATCAAACAAGCTGAAGTGAGGAAAGTAGTGGGACTATCAGATTTTTTACCCTATTTGCAACCTCACCAGACCAATAATTATCAAAATATCAAGTGTTTTTTGGGTAACAAAACTACAGATAGAAATTGCTTCGCGAGACATAGACAATTCAGCCAGGAGATCAGTCTTTAGAGACTGTTTGGTCTGTGGTGGAGGATTCTTATATTACATTTAGTAGCCTCCATCACTTAAAATTGCTCACTGGTGTAATAATCTGCAAAGTTCTGGATAAGTTTTATCAGAAAGTATAATTTTTCAGGAGATAAAAATTTATTGATCTTTAAAGAATGTGTAGTTTATGCTTTCAAAATGTTTCATTACTCATAAAGTAATACAATGTCTGTTGTTTTGAATGTTTTGCAGTTTGTCAAAGTCAAAAATGGATGAATCAGAGCTGATTAGACAACATCTAGGTAAGTAGTCCTGGGAACAATAATAGTCTGACAGATTGACAGATATTGACAGACAGGTTAAGACAGATGGGCAGGATAGCAGGCAGGCAGGTAGGCAGATAGACAGATGATAGACAGACAGGCAGGCAGGCAGGCTAAGAGAATCTCATACTGTGTCATATCTCCTACTATTAGCTGAGAGAATATTTACATTGTAATTAGTTCCTACACATGGTAGAAACAAACCTTCAGAGTGTATTTCTCATGTATGGCTGAGACAGTTGTCTACATTTCTAGGTAAATTCTTTGTGCTTCCATGCATTATATTGTATTGCTCATCTATGGTTTAGATAGTTATAGTTATATAACTTCAGTTAACTTCTCTGTGTCATTTCTCCACTTCTTTCATTCCATAGAGATGAGGCTTCAGAAACCGCCACCTCTACCCCCAAGCCCCACCTTCTCCTCACAGTCCGGAGGGTCGTCAATGGTCAGTACTGCAGCCGAAGTTCACACTCCCGTCATTACTGATCAAAGTCCAAGCAGTGTGACAGACTCTGGCATAAGCTATGACTCGGGTCAGAGCCATTCACAGTTGGCCCCCCTGGGTGGTGCCGCGGCCGTGATGATGGAGCGCAGACTACACCACACCTCAAACACCGCCACTTTACTAGGACCGCAGGGAGATTTTGACACAAAAGATCATGTTCCTGACAGTATCTATAGAATGGTGAGTACATTGCAGTTGATGTTCTTTCGATTGGATACTTATGTTACAGTTGATAATATGTCCTCTTATAGGAAAATGGTATATTGCTAAGAATTATTGTAATGTTAAAATATTATCCATGATGATACAACATAAAAAACAAAGCTCACCAATGATAATGATGCCTTGTCATATCTTATTGTATATGAAGTATTCAAGGACTTACTTTCCACATCCATAATTAATGCACTACACTGGAGCATCTGTACAAGCCTCCTTGATGAATCTATTCTCACAAAAAAATCAGATTTTACACGCTGTTGACAAATGAACTTATGCAATTATGCAAGCATACTACGGTTGCACCGAAAAGATTAACGATCACCAAGCAGGCCTTGCAAGACTGTTTAAATCTCATGAGGCAGTTAAATATATTTCACACTGATTTTCTTGTGTGTGTGTCTCTGTCAGATTGATGCTGATTTGCTGGATGGCCGATCACTTAAGTGTTTGACCTTCAGAAAGGTGAGTGAAATTTATTTTCTCAGCACATGGGTACTTGAAAGGAAATATTTTACTTGTGTCCATGATAGTATGACATAAAAATGTTGAAGAATGGATGACACATTTCATTACATGGTACAATTTACCTTTTAATGGTCAGACCTCAAATTGTCAGAAATTATTTTGAATAGGAGACTTGGTTTATGGTAGTTCTCAATTTTGGGCACTTGTTTTCTTGGTCAGCCTTTTTTATACTCCTTTTTTGCTTGGTGTGTGAGGTGTAAACAAGTGTGGGGAAGAATATCTGACACTAGATGGGGCATAAAAATGTCAGTTACTCTATTTTGCCTTATTCAGTGTTTCTATCCTCTCACAAGATTTTTTGTTTTTGTCGTTTAGGAACCCTCTCTTGTGATTACATATATTACCACTCATATTCACTGGTTATTTTTTCTATCACCATAGAAAATATACTGATATCTGTTGGTCAAGAACTCTCTCCTCCACTTAAGTAGGTTTGTTTTTGATCAGCCATGTTACTTCCCTTTGTCTGATGCAAGGGACATTGAACAACATGTAGCATAAAGAGAGGGGAAAAAAATCAGTTTTGCACTCTTTGCTTCACGCATGTATTATGAAAATATATCTGCTTCTTACCCTAATAATTTTATTAGGTTTTTTTTTTGTGATCATCTTTTTAAATGACAAGAAGAAAGGTAATCTTTTTCCTCTTTACACTGCTTGTTCGACACTCTTTTGTATGTGGCAAAGGGAAGTAACAGGGTTAGTCAAAAACAATTCCCATTATCTCTTAGAAACCAGTGTGTTTCTATCGCTCAACTACATACACCTGTCAGTTGTGAACTCTCTATTGCAGTTATATAGTTATCGGTGTTTCTAGAAGCTATCACTATATTACATACACCCTACAATTATGAACTCTTGACGGAATTACATGTATTATCACTTAGTAACCATTGTATTTTTCCCCTCTGTCACCAGAATGCAGATCTTGGTGTAGAGATAGAGGGAGGACTAGGATCTGCACTAGGAGGAAAAATATTAGTAGGTGTTGTCTATGACGATGGAGTAGCGAAAAGAAGTGGTATGTATCAGAGGCTTTCTCCAGTTTCAGTACTGTTAGTGAACAGTTTGTTCCTTTGCTTTTACCATTTTTCCTTTATATTCTCATCATCTGGAAGATCATCTGTGAAGTCTATTCACTACATAGTCATAACCATCCTATACCAGGAAGACTATATTTCAAAACTTGAAAACTTCAAAAATAAAGATACATAGTTTTTACTTGAGTACATACATAAAATATTATTCATGCATATGTTTGTATCTACAAATATAAGCACCAGTGCATTATATGTGTACATCTGTGTGAATGTATTTATGTGTGAGTATGTGGGTACATTCTATAGACAACATCCATCTTGTGCCTTGCATGTTTTCCTAAAAAATGAATAATTAGCATCAGTATTCAAATGATGATCACCCTGTGTCTTTGTCACGCCCTAGGCATGATTCACGTGGGAGACCAGCTGATGATGATCAACGGACAGTCCTTACTGGGGGTCACCTGTAGCCAGGCAGAGAAGATTATCCAGGAGGCTGTCAAAACTGCCAAGGTGAGCATCATCTGTCATTTTTACCCTGTCAGAGTTACCTGAAACGGTCTGAATGAAAGTGTTGCCATGATTTAATAGGTTCTTCTTCTGGATTGTGTTAGCATAGCTCAATAGATGGTTTACAGTGACTATCCTGTAGTAACCACAAGATTTTTCTCCATGTAAGTGCACTAACTGTAAAATTGTAAAAATCAGTAGTTGAATAGATCAGCCGTGGACACTTCTAAGCTTAATCCATATACCACCCAAACTGCCGCTTCAGTTTGTCTGTTTTTCTCTCTGTGTTTAAAACCAACAATGCATGACAGCTGCTCATTCTAGATACTTTTCTGGAAAGATAATTTTACTGGAGCTGCTGGACTTGGAGCAAAAGATGAGCCAGTTAGTATGTCTAAAGAATTTGTGATGACCACTCACAAGATCTAGTAGCATTCATGATGAGCCAGGTGCATTGCAATAGTGATACAATAGTGATAGCTTATGTGAGACCTTATTTGGCAATTTTTGTTCTTTTCATTGTCATGTTGACCAGTGGTGTTTTCAAGGAGGCTTTGATCATTTGCTGAGCTGATTAACTAACGCAAGAACTAAAAGAGTCACCAGATTTATGCCCGCAGCTATTTATTCTGGCAAGATATAGTTACAGTGTTAGGTTTTCAAACTGCTAAGAAGCAGGAGTATGCGTTTTTATCAGCAGAGAAATTCTAAAATATATCGTCCCAGTAAGTCTCGAAACGCGTAAATCCGCAGAGGCGAATTTTACATGAGAGACAAAAAAAATTAATAAATCAAAGTGAAATCATGAGTTGCGCATTTAGATCACGTGACAATAAGTGTAACTTCCATTGATTCCATGGATTTGATATTTGAGAGCAGAACACGATGAAATCAGGCGCTCGAAAAACTAAGGCGACCGGAGAAATCACGTGTTTTTCAACAGTGAAAGAATTTTTAACGTATTTTTTTTTTCTTCACAAAACCCTGCAATATCAATCTAACAATGCATTTTGGAGTTAAATTTGCTCAAATAGTTTGAGCAAAGGCCTTAATATTGCAGTTTAGCGGCATGGGCTAACAAAGATTAATAAGGATTTACAAAAGTGATCAGCCATTTTCTCACTAAATTG
>JBCEWB010875325.1:0-15864 GCA_039654565.1 Peronia peronii
AAGATACCGAGAGATATTTCAAGATACAAAGATACCAATATCACTTAAAAGAAAAGTCTTCAACCAATGTATTATACTTATTATCACTTATGGTTGCCAAACATGGATAATATCAAGGCAGATAGTCACAAAACTACAAACAGCACAGAGAGCAATGGAAAGAAAAATGCTGAAAATAAAACTACAAGACAGAATACCACACAAAGAAATGAGGGAAAAAACCGGACATAGTAGAAACCGCTCTCAAATTAAAATGGAAATGGGCAGGCCATCTAATGAGAACACAAAACAACAGATGGACAAAGAAATGCACAGAATGGCAGCCAAGAATAGGAAAAAGATCGAAAGGACGGCTAAAAGGAAGATGGAGAGACGACATCGAGAGAACAGCTGGTACAACCTGGGCGAAGAGGGCGAGAGACAGATGAGAGTGGAGAACATTGTCGGAAGGCTACGTCCAGCAGTGGATGAACAATGCCTAGAATGGAATGGAATGGAAAGTCTGTCACTCATAGGGTAGAGTTTTGATCATAAATTTCCTACCCACCGTAACAGGGTCAAGACAAGAAGTGAGGCAAACTTGCAGCCGGGGCAAGGCCAAGGTCATGGATCGATGGAATTTCCGGGGATATTGCTGAGCCCTGTAAAATGAAATATGAGTTTTGGCATAAACTCTTCCTGCTTTTATTAATATTATTATTATTATTTAATTAAGTAAGCGTGAGGTCTGTTTTGTTGATGTCGTTAAAGATTTCTTTGATGACGAGATTACGGACATTTTTATCAAGCACAAAAATTTGGCTAACTTGCTCACATTTCGAAGCTTCATCCGAAAACCGAGACTAGACAGTAAGGTCACCTGATCTGGCTGCGGCCGTATGATTGCGTCCCTTGGGCAATCAACACTCATTAATATCGGTAGGCGTTACCCGGCACAAGCCCACAGACGTCACAACCTTCCTTTTTTCCGCAGAAGGAGTTCGAAAGTTATAATACTGAATAACACTGAAATCTCATTCTGTATAAGATACTGTCTCTTAAATCTAGTTAATACTATTTTATCATGTCTTCCTCATAATACTAGCGCTAGTATACCGTCGTGGAGTAGGCCTACCTAACAGGGCGACTCAAGCTTTGTAGTAATTTCACTTGTTAAAGTGGGACACGAATAATGCAAAGCTTTGACCAAATGCCTTAATTGTAGCAGACATACATACATGTATTTCCCTGAAAACGTGATAAACATGACTTGGGATGTTTCTGGTTTTTTTTTTTTTTTCTGTCCAGCTTATACACAAAGAATATACACTCATGAGAAATATCGAACATTTGATGTTGTAATAGTTCTATGCATAATATGAGGTATACCTTGTATATATTCGAACTAACGTATTTCTACTGATCGTATTGGCTTCGAATTTGGCAGAAGTGTGCATACATACTTTATAACATCGTGGAAATTTGTCCATACTATTTCCAATTAAACTGACTTGTTTTGTGATCGGAAGTGTGAGGTGAGGTAAGGATTGAATGAATCCTTTGAATATCAAAATGGAACTAGGTGCTCGTGATTTTCGAGCAATGATTTTGTGTGATCACGAAAGGGGTTTAACTGCTATGGAACGTCTGGATCAGTTAAAGAAACATTTGGAGAGTCTGCCCTTTCCTAAACAACTGTTTACAAATGGTGTCAGGAATTTTCACGTGACAGAGAGACCACCAAAGTAGGAAGACTCGTCTCTGTAATTTCGAATGAAAACACAGAATCTGGTCGAAAGTTGGTAGATGGAGACAGAAGAGTGAAATATGAAAAAATACAGGAGCAGCTCGACTTTTCATCCACTACTGTCTATAAAATATTACATGAACACTTAAAGCTAAAGAAAGTCGGTGCTCGATGGATACGGTACTCCATATTAAATGCTGTCTGGGGGTCAGAAAAGGCCTAGGGTTGAGTTTTGTCAACACATGCTTAATGAATATGATGAAGTCCTGGTCAAAGTTTGTGTATAAAGTCGTGACTGGAGACAAGACATGGATGTACAATTACAATTATGAAAGCGAGTGGCAAAGCATGTGTTGGGTGGATATTGGAGATGCTCCACCTGTAAAATTTAAGTGACCTTAGAGCACTGGTAAAATGATGTCGTTTTTTGGTGGTGGTTTTTTTTTTTCGGAAAATGTGGCTATATTGTAACACTTCCTGTAGCAGAACAAAGAAATGTTATTGTCCTACGGTATATCAATAACTGTTTACCGAAGGCCTTCCACGAGTGGCACAAAAACATCAGAGGACGGGCACTCGAGGGCTTGAGCTGCATCACGATAACGCAAGTACTCACAAAAAATACGTGACTTTGGTGTACATGTATTTGGAAAGAGAAAACCTAAAGTCTCTCCCACACCCGCCTTACTCACCGGACCTAGCTCTTTGTGACTGTTTCTTATTCTCGTCAGTCAAAGATCAAATGAGAGGGAAGCGATTCAGCGACAACGAAGAAGCGCTTTTTACGTTCAACAAAATAATCCAGGGGATACTGATGAAGAGCCAAGCCATTCCTGCGTCTCTTGGTTTAGGAGGATGGAGTCGTACATCAATGCTGGTTAGTCCGACAATGTAAAAGGTATGCCTCGTATTAATATTATTAGATGGGTTTAACGAATAGAAGCAATCATACTAGATCTACATGCATCATTCTCCAGTCTTTCTGGCAAGATTAACTACATCCATTTCCTTCAATGAATTATACAACAGAATTAAGATAGAGTACCCCACCATCGCGACACTACGTATAATTAGTAGGATTGGAAAAACAAATTCTTGGATTTCGTTTGAACAATGCAGCTAATTTATTCTCCATATTAATTGTTGTTGTTGTTGTTGTTGTTGGCCACGCTGTTAAGTGCCAGTTTCAGGTAATGATGTGAAGGAAATTAGTATCAAGAGTTAGGGTGGATGTTGAAGTGTTCGTGACAGGCTCACCGCCCCCCTCCCCCCAATTATTTTCTTTTACTGTGACAAAACAATTATGGCGGGCATACTGACAATTACATAAATCGAAATCGTGTTCATCAGTATCTTCATCGCGAATTAATTTTCCAGCGAGACCTGTGCTTAGTTTTTATTTTAGCCATCGAAGCTTTACGAGGTTTTTCTGCTCCAAAAGTGATCCATCATACATTGTTCGCATCAGCAATATAAATTTTAACAACGGTCTAATCTCTTGTGGGAGTGCTTTTTGAATGACGTAATTTTTAATTCAATTTACTTGCGCCTTGTTTTCAGCGGTATCTACTAATACGTACAGGGTTAATTTTGCTGGATTTAATCAACATTTTGAAAAAAAAAAATATAGAATGCTGAGTGATGTAACGCACATTGTAGGCATACAAAGCAAGCCTGTCGACTCAGAGCCAGGGAACACTGTGGAAACTACCACCGCCAATGTGTTTGATTTAGGGATGGCGCCATGATAACCGTCTGTTTTCCAACATAATTAGATAGAGCCTTCTCTTGTTTCAGAATGCTAAATTGGCCTCTGTGTAATGTTAAATAGATCTAGATCTAGATATTTTGACTGTTTCCATGCTTTTAGAGTAGATTGGTCTGGGTTGTAAAATCACTCGCCTTTCTTTTTACTTTGATGTGTTAAAACTTTGAAAATCTTAAGCTTGTCAGCTGCTTTACTAGACAATAATTATGATGTACTGATGGATTCAGCATTATAGGCCTATACAACAGGGCAAACATAGTTTGTTCCACGGAGAGATACAGTCTTCGTGATAATTTCTTGTTTTCTTTATGTCTTGCCATAGTGCAGGGACTTAATGTCATCGTGCATACGGGAGTTGTGTGGGACCGCAGAGACATCGCAAAATAAGACTGGTAATTTCGTTATTATCGCCCCTCCCTCCCCCCCCCCCCTCCTTTCCTAAAAACCGATTTTTCCTACAAGTTGTCCTTGTAAATGAATCTCTTCTCTGATCCGTGTTTTTTTTCTCTCCCGTTCATGAAACATTGTTGTTTCAGACTTCGAAATGCTGAGTAATTGTGAAGAGGAAAATGAAGTTAGTTTGTTAAAATTTGTTCACCTTTAGTTCTGCTGACACCGGCACCATTATCTCTTTTGTTGGGGAAGGGAGGGAGAGGGAAGTGCTATTTGCAGTGCACGAGGCACAAACAAAGGCCTGTCCTCACCCCTCCCTCCTTTTACACACTATTATCACGCGTTTGATGCCCAATTATTGCTGTTTGTACCCCGATCAAAGCTGATTGTTCTATAGCGACCATGATCGGATGGCCCTGAATTATGTAAACGTTTTACTGCGGGCTAGGCCTATTCAAACGGGTACTTGTTTGCGAGTTAAAATAGGCTATTTGATTACATTGGTCCGCCAATTATGTTCTCTCCATGTCTCTGTGTGGGTTGCTCATATTTTAAACATGATAACGGGAGACTTTCACCACACCATGTTTCCTGCCTTCAACACCCTCTCTCTCCCCCTTTTCTCTTCCCTCTTTCCGATAATTTTCAACCTGTCATCAGTTGGCTCTTGTGAGTCACATTCTCTCCCCCCCCCCCCCCTTCTTTCCCTCGCCCTCACTCCTGCTCCTATCCCACTCCTATCCCTAAATGCGCTTCGCTTTTTTTTTTTTCTCCTTTAAATACATGTGTTCAGCATCGTTCGGAAGCGACGATGTCAGGGCAAACAAATTCAAAACAAACATGCAAGCCGCTTGTATTCCTGAACTTTATGGACAAAAAATGACGATCAATGGCAAACGATGATTTGATCAAGTGATAATGTGAGATTAATGTTGGATATCGGTAGCAGTCATGGTGCAGTTGAAATTTTAATACTGCACCTATATTATAAAGCTACTTACCGTTTATACAGAACTAGCATATCAGATGAAAAACTCTCGCTTTCTCAAACTCTTCGTGAGGAAGTCATAAGAAGTAAGCAGATTTAATATATGTCTTTGAAACAAAGTAGGCCTAAATAGTAAATAGTCGACAAGTTAAGAGATAGAAGGTAGTAGGAGAGGAGAGTGGTGGTTAAATTTATCAATTAACGTTCCCATCCCAGATTTTTTTTCCAGTCCGGAAGATTTTTTTTGTTTATCTAAAATTATAAAAACAAAACAAAACAAACAAATATACAAAAAAGCGCTGCCAGTAACAAATAGGCTTCAGGGCTAAAAGAGCGTCCGCATAACATTGTCCCGATTTTAGGTCTGTGTCCGAAAAAAAAAAAAAACGAAAAAAAACGTTTCTAATGTTGATTCACATTTCGCGCACAATTCCGGCAACTCTGCTTTGGTCATAGGTCCCCAATAACAGAACAACGAAGTGTGCTTATTATGGCCTTTACCTGTTGAAATAAGCTTACATAATATGTTTTTATGTCCACTATTATAGGCCTAAACGGCCCAGTGAAAATACTATCTGGAATAGCGGTATTGTGCTAGGTGAGAGGAAAATGTCAATGCAAAATGTGCTAAATGTTAGTAAGGAATGATAGATAGCTATCTTCTGTCACGGGTGTCATATATAAACGCTTTGATGACAGCATGTTAATTTTCGGAGGAAATGCGGGTGGACTATGAGGGAATGGCCTGGCTAACGGAAAGCGAGAGTCACAAAAATACAAAAGACTGACAGAATCAAGAGCGCAAAAGTAGCCGAAAGTCCAAAGGCAATCGACCATTCGAGGCAGCAGCATCTGAAAAGAAAAGAAAACGAAAACTCTCATTTACTACAAACGGTGCATTCTTGGGGCAATGCAAGCAGCTTCTAGCTTCACAAACACCAAACAGGAAAACACACTGGAAGAAATGGGCTACTAATAATGCAGAAGAACTCTCCACGATATGTATACACACGTTCGTTTTGATTTACAAAGGGCTTACATAAAACAATCCAAGGATTTAAAGCTAAATGTATTTGTACAAACGAGCTTTAAGGGGAAAAAAAACGCGAGAGGAATAATTAAGTCGATACAATTAATCAAAGAGTATGTGCAAAGCTGAATAACGACAGAACGATTGAAAAAATGAGATCTCTGCCGAGAGCAGAGGTGGCAAATGATAAATAATATAATGGACTTATCACTATGAGATATGACCCACTGTGAGTCGCTCTACACAATGGCAATATCTATATCAGAACTCTTGCTGGGAAAAGTCATGATCGCCGACGACATGCTGCAAATGGCCACATAAAAAAGGGTGACGATTTTACCACATGATGGATTCGGTTAGGCCTCACATATTTTATACAAGGAGGGAGCAAAACAAAAGAGTGCATCCATAGAAGGATCTGGAAGAGAGCACATGAGTGCAAATGAATCAGCACTTAACCCCAGACGTGTCGAGAGGCCAGTTGGGTCAAAGACTCGTTCACCACTCTTTGTCTTCGAAATACTATCCAAATAACTTACGGCGAGTTTGGTTATGTAGTCAACCCCCCCCCCCCCGCTCCCAAAGTGTTGACTTCAAACAAGGTTGATATTAATCAATACAAGGATAGAAATTTAAAGATATTAGGACTGCCAAGAGGGCTTTTCAAGCATTCGATGGAAGTACTAAGCTTATAATTATTGCATCTGGGCATAAATGATCATGTCTTGAAAATGAAAAGATATCTGTAGAGATCCTAGTAAGCCTACTCTAGCGGTTTGTACAGACACTTTTAGTGTTAAGTAAATATAATATGACTGATTAAATTTCTTCCTGAACTGATAAAGTTAAAATAATGACAGATTTATTCCCACAAGATGAAGATGCCACAGGATGCCAATTCCGATTCCGAGCCTAGTGAGAATGTTCTGCGCTCCGTGAAGTTAAATTCTCATTATTTTGCCTAAACAATGGATAGGCTACTCTTGATCTCTGTGTAGTATAGTGTAGCAGTATGTGAACATAATGGTGACTATTACTGATCGAGGTGATGGCAACACCCAGGAAAAATGGTTTTACTCCTGTGAGGCATGAGAGAGAGAGAGAGAGAGAGAAAAAAAGAGAGAGAAATAGAGTGAGGGAAGAATGAGGAAAAAAACTAAAAGAAGAGTATGAGCAAAAACTTGAAAAATTAAAAGAATAGGAGGATAGAGAAATGAAGAGAGAGAAGAGAGAGCGAGAGACAGAGGAGGTACAAACAAGAGTGAAGAAACGCTGAGAGACCAAATGGGGAATAAAGTGTGTGGCGAAGAGTGAAGGACATGAGATAAAGAAAGAAAATAACAGAACCAGATTGAATAGTGTGAGAGTGAGAGAGGAAGAGGAGAAAGAAGGGAGGATGAAGAAAAAAAAAGAAGGAAAAGCCACTGCTTGCATGTTTAAAACATGCGCTAGCTTTTTGTAGACCACGATGCGAGCATTTGAAGCCAACATTGATTACTGCTCTTTATAATTAACTATTCACGATCTGGTGATTATTTTCTCTGGAACCAAATTATTTAAATTTAAATGACAATAACCTGGTTTTTTTTCCAAAACAATTGCAAGCTTGATTAAGGTACAAAATGTAGTTCCTTAAATAGTGCCACAGCATGATTTGTTTGCTGGCAGCTCTTAGAAGCATAATAAATAAATAAATAAATAAGATTACATAAATAAATAAGTATATACACAAACAACACAATAAATAAATATGAATAAATAATGGACAAAGTGATAAATAAATAAATAATAAAAATAAAAAAATAAGTAAACAAGTAAATAAATAAACAAATCTATAAATAAATTATAAATACTTAAAAACCGGTCACAATCCACCGCCACATTTATTTTGAGATTGGACTGATGGGACATACACAAATTGTCACGCTTTTAAGTTCCTCACGCTTCCGATATCAAAATATATGCAGCCGAGTTCTTCTACACAAGACATCAAGGACGAAAACTGGTTAGCTACTTAATTCTTGTCAGGAGTGGTAAATAGGAGTAAGGGAGCAGTTAACACTTTTAGCTATCTTTGTCTTGTTCTGTTCTATTTTGTGCATTGTGTTGTGTTGCTGTATCTCTTTATATCGTAAAACCCCTCAATCTATATGAATTAGCCTTCAGATTCCTGACATCATTGTACGGAGGCTGTGTCATGCACCAATGCATCTTCCAGTGGAACGAGTTTAAAGCATGTTTTACAGCCAGGGTCGAACCCATATTTATTATAAATAATATGAACACTGAAACTTGAATGAAATGGCCTTTCGTACTACCAACAATGGACTCGTCTTCAATCTCCACCTGCTGGGGAAACATTGGCCATGTAGTAGCTGTAATCTGATTGTAAACAATTATATAGTGCATATTATTGAGTTTGTGTGTGTGTGTGTGTGTGTGTATGTGTGTGCTTGTTATTTTTTTTAGTTCTTTGTTTTTGTTTTGTTTTGATTTGTTTCAAATGAAATGCACGGAAAATTACTCTATCTTTTGTCTTGACTCTTTGTTTAGATAAATATATCTTATCGTTGTTACAGTAATCAATATTAACATTACACATTTAGATCTCTAATACTGTAATTACATTCTCATCAGACTCATAACATAGTGGGCAGTAATTAGCTATTCATGTACAATGGTGATCCATGTTATTGTTGTATAAGTTGTTCACAGCGCAGTGCGTTCTAGAATGTGAGCAAAGAAGCTCAATGTCTCTCATCAGGTGACAATCACAACGTTAAAACAGTTAACGAAGCATTGACTAGGCCTACATGGTCACAGAGAGATCCAGAATAGAATGTGTCCATTGAGTAACATCTGAAAAAAAGCAGTTGTTCGGAAATTCTCGGACTGAGGGCTCTGGAACTTAGTCTAATATTAAATGTCTCAAAATACGTTATGAGTGAGTAGGCCACTGTTTGCAACATTACATAACCTTTTTACCATGCCAGCTCTTACTTTAACACCATCCTGTGAAAGTGCAATCATCCATCCATAGGCAGTTCAGTCTCGCAAGATAATGGATTCATTTGGCTTGAGGCTTGGCTGTATGGTAACTAAAATCGGACTGGGTACAAAACATCGGGTCTTTTCAATAGCAGAGCACAAGATTTCAGAAAAACCACGATGCCGGAAGTACGGCAGACGTTTTCTTACGTCATTAAATCATTAACACTATTCACTACTATTATTATTTGGAGGGCATTTAGGTTCAATTAATAGGCTATGAGTCTGTCGCTCATAGCGAAGAGTTTTCTTTAGTCATAAATTTTCTACCCATCTATAACAGGATGAATTATGAAATCAAGAAGCGAGGCAAAAACTTAAGGCCGAGGCAAGGCCAATGTTATGCATCGATGGGATTTCCCATGTTATTGTGAACTCTATTAATAATAATGCAAGAGAATTAACTCAATCTTTCATTTGCCTTGTTTATCATACGATGTGAAGTTGTTACAATAATAAACTGCACAATAATCACCCGCATTGTATTGATTATTCATAATGTAGATAAAGAGGCTGAGCACCTCTATCACACACATGACAGACAACTCACAATTTTAAACAAACGAACCGGTCACAACCACCATGTGAGCACTGGAACAATTCAGAACAAATCTTGGTGTGTTTTTATTAAAGTCAGTTCCGAATGTCTCTGCAAAGCCGGCTCTGGCTACCAGTGCCAGTCCAAGAGTGACATACACTACAAAGTCAGTGAGTTGGGCTAGTCTGGGTTGTGAAGCAGCATGCGATCTCCGCTCGCAAACATCATAACATGAGACACACGTGAGTCAGGTTGGATATGCCAGTTACCAAGACTTCATAGATCCAATTTAAAAAAATATATTGTGTGTACTGCGGTCGTTTAGGGATTTTTTTTTTCATTTATTATTTTTTTCAAGAATATGGACACTAACATGATTCTTCATTTATTTCCAATAATGTGATTTTGTTTATGTATTTGAGTTTGTTGCCGAATTATCATCAGTTCTTCTTTGATATCAGTAGGGATACCACATCTGCTCATTGGATCGCATGAAAGAGAGAAAGAGAGTGAGAGAGAGAGAGGAGACAGGGAGACAAAGAGAGAGAGAGCAAGGAGAAAGAGAGGGCGAGAGCGAGAGAGAGAGAGAGAGAGAGAGAGAGTAAAATTTGCACAAACGATATCATAACTATAATAAAATGCAAAATTTCTCTGCACAATCATAATTGATAATAACATTGCAATTCTATCTCGAATCGATGTAAAGAAACAATTACTGAAGCGGAAGGGGGTGGCTTAAAATATTTATGACATATTGAACAAAAGGAGAAGTCCAACAAATTACTGCGGGTGCATGTAACTTGAGAATTGGCCAAGGAATTTCATGAAATAGAAATAGATCGCTGTTGTAGTTTCCCTTGGGTTATGTGCCGTGAGAAAAGCAATATCAAAATATCTGATCAGCTACCCCAACTGCCGAGCTTTTGGAATCCAAAGCCCCCATAAGAGCAAATGTTCCATTAAATTTGGCAGATGCTCAGTACGTCCATTTTGATATCTCCGTTTCAATGCTGGTAGCGTGAGTCAAAGTCGCTGAAATACAGATCCAGGCTTTATTAACTTGTCATGTCTTGTGTCAGTAAATAATGGTGTAAATCTATCCCGTTTAACAATGGGAAGTCACGCGACAGTATCTTATCTACATACATGTATATCCGTAGAGTCCATACAGTATTCTGACAATAAAACAATTTTATAAGGCGATGTTACCTTATGCAAATATCTGTAGATCTCTACACTAAATTTATGCTTAACTATCAATTCTGTGATGATGCATGTTATGTGACGGTGATCTGTGGTTGTCAGCTGGGAGTGACAGCGGGAAGAGGGAGTTGTTCATAACTGTAAATATGTACGATGACTTGAAGAAAGGGGAGAAGATCTACTGATCATCATCTCTAAGGCAGGTCTGAGGCAGAACCTTCAAAGTGGACAAGGTGATATCAAAGCATCTGTATTGTGGTCTGTTGTTTAACGACACTTTGTCACCGGATAATGGCCACATAGTGCCTTCACGTAAGCAAGTAAGTGAAAAAACCTTGTTGGCTCTCATTGTACCAGATGAAGCAAGCATGCCAATGACAAAAAAATCACTACTTTAAACGTGTTTTGACAAACTGCCTTTTTTATAGTGGATTTATTATTTCATCGCCTATTCCATTCCATTACAACTTTCCAGGACATGAAAAATAACATATCGTATCACTGTATTTTGTTTTTTTTTTTTAAAAGGGCATTTTTTGTTCACTATGTGTTAAGTAAGTCGGGATTTTCTCGGAAAAACGTTTTCACGGAGAAGCCGTTACGCAGAATTGCGTTAGGATTGTGATATGGTTTGTTTATTAATTGTGTGCATATATTATGCTTCATTTGAACCTATCGCTTATCCCTCGTGGTGCTAGACAGCTCCTGGGAGCCGTTCTCGGTGAGAGCGTAGCACTAGCAGACTACGGATTTGTTTCGTACGGGACTTGCGCAGAAATTCGCTAAAACAATCTGACCACTCCGGATCAGATTGCAAATGGTCTGAACCGAATCAGTTCTCTGTGTGTGTGTGTATGTGTGTGAGGGGGGGGGGGGGAAGGTTAAATTTCACAAATGTCAACACAAAATGCCGGAGTACCCGGGTATCTATTATGAGGTAAATATTCATGTTTGAGCAAGAACAATTTTGCCTTTTATAGATGATATGAGTAACTTGTAACTACACTGTGTGATGTTTGAAAGAAAATTCCCGTGCGAAGTACGATGAGCGAGTGTTTGACCTGATCGGCCCTTCGACACTATTGTAAAATTAACTTTACTGTACAATGAGGTATTTCGAGGTCGATTTTACTTGATCGATGACTCATCGCTCACACATGGGTTTGTTTATATGAATTGAATATGTCTGAATGCTTATCATTCACCGAGAGCTGCCTGCCACGCGCAGAGCTTGTAGTTCGTACACAAATCAGCGTTGTGCAACAATCACTCGGTATTGATGGATAACCTTGTCGACATCGAATAGTATGGGCTTATTCTTATTTAGTTATTTTTTTCTCGCACAAGAGAAAGCAACTCTGTTTTGATGAGTTAGATTGATAGATAATTTTCTTTTATCAGCCATCCCTTGAACTTGTTTTTACAGTTCTGCCATCGTCTGTCTCGATACTATGATACAATGCGTGGTCGATATTCAGCTATGGTCCAGCATTACACTGAAGTTAGATCTATGCGTACTCCGTCCCTGTATCCCTCGGCTATGTGACCGACCTCGAAATACCTCATTTAGGCTGAGGTAGCGTCTCGGACAAGCAATAACCATGACCAAAGTGACATCGACAACAATGCCAGTGATTACAACAACAAAGACAACAACATGAACGGCATACAAGTCACAGTCACAACACTAATGACGGCAAATCAATTAAGATGACAATTTCTAGATTAGTACAACAAAACGACAGAAACAAACATGCCAGCACTAATAACCGTGGTATTAACAAACAAAGTCAACAACAAACAATGAAGACGAGAATAATAACTACGACAGTGATGTCAACAACAACAATAATAACAAAACAACACCAACAGAACTGCAAATAAGCATAAAATCATTCCTTTTCTACTTTTCATGATAATCACACATAGACGACACCATCAACAATAGACCTGTGGCTGACTCAGATACGTCCATAAGTCTGGCTGGTTCTTCCAGCTAAAATAAAAATAATAAGAACAATAGACACTTTTTACGAGATTAAAGATACTTTAATCCATGAGAGAATGAGGTGTCACTGCATTTGTTTCACAATCAAGACATAAGGGAATTTTGTAAAAGCTATTGAGTTAATAATTCAGAAAAGTTCTCATTATTCTAATGAAATACTATGTCACTTATGTCACTACTGAAAAAGCATTTGTTTTTACTCACTCAAATAGACAACGCTGCATCAATTTCCCAGATGACTAAGTTTTCTTTTTTAAGGTGAATGAGAGCAGCGCAACAAACAAACACGCCAAATAAATAAATAAATAAGATAAAATCATATAATAGACAAAAAGGATAGAACCTATGTGAATTTCAGATATGTCATTTCATCCATGCAATTAACAAATTTGTGGGCCCTGGTAGTTTCGTCTAGCAAACCTCATGTTACCTCACCCTGCACAATCTCTGTCACTTGGATGGGCCATCAAATAAAGAACAAAAAAATAGTGCCTTCTTCTATAGTAGAACCAGGTGAATCAAAAACAGATCAAATGATTATTCTAGTCTAGTATAAGTCTTTTCCTAATTCTGTCCAGATGACATTTTTTCAGTCGAATATTCTCTCTTTTTTTCCTATGACCTGAGAGGTCACTGACAAAAACATATTTCACATTTGTGAATCCTACTGACTTTCAATCTAATAAAGTGGTCAGAAATATAGAGACAGAGAAATAAGTTCAATGGAAACAAGAAATGGCAATGGGAAGACACAACTTGTAAAACAGTATGGAAAAAAAAAACCCCAACAACAACAGTAGGACCGAATCCCTGAAGAAATTCTGTGTAACTAGGCGACCTGACTAAGTATCAGTGGATCATAAATTGATGTGGCAGTTCATAAAAATATTGACGTTTGATGGAAATCACATCTACAGCTAGAAATTAAAAGCACAATAAGATAAATAAAAACTACTTTAAAACAAAAGTGAAGAGAAAAACGACTGGTTGTTGCAAAAACTGAAGAAAAAAAAAAAGAAAAATAGGAATGAGAAAATATGCTAACAAAGTTATGGACTAGATCTACAGGATATGCAAGGTAAACGTCTTTTCTTGAAATATGGGCCAAAGCTACCATTTCTCAATTTAGATTGTATAGATACTTTCAGGTAAATTTAAGAATCCTTAAGAAACAGAATGACAAAGCTAAGAATTAGAAGTAGGTAATCACCAGTACAAAGTCAACTGCACAGTTCCCTTTTTAAATTCCAGTTGGTTCTCACTAAAAGAAAAGCACACGTGCACGAGTCTGTCATACATAAGATGGTCTGTGACTGGGGCTTCACAAGCTCTGATTCTCCCTGGATCTCCACGCCCATAGCCAGCCAATGTGCCCAGACCTTCAGTAACGTCGTCCTCGGCCACGCATTGCCTGGGGAAAATGATCACAGCTTTCAGCACAACAACTTTTATGAAAAATATTTGTTTTTATTACGCATGTAGGCCTATATAACCTCCCAATTCTAATAAAATAGGATTAACCAAATTTTCAGTGCCTATCCAGTTTTGGTAACAAGAATTTTTGTGGATAGAAATTTGGAATTTGGAAATTTCCTCCGCCAGCGGCGTCTCCGCCTACTCTTCATCCGATTTTCAATGCCAAGGGTTCTTTAACGTGCGTAACGTACAAGTCAAGTTTTGGTAAGCCTTTCAATCTCCGTTTAGCGGAGATTAGCTCGGCTTTTGTTGGTAATCATGTCAGGCCGCGGCAAAGTTGGTAGCTCTCCATGCGTGTCCATAAATCACACATCCACATGCCCCGAAGGACACCTGTAAAATCAAAGGCCAAAAGGTAAAAGTGGGCACATGGCCTTTATTGTTTTATTTCTAATGTTAACGTACACATGAGATCTTCGATATGTGTGTGTTTTATCCGAGAAGACTAGACGTCGAGCTTCCCTACCCAAGAAGCCACAGGACTGTGGCGTTGAGTCCCTGAAAAGTAATGCAGGTTCTAAACTTCTAATCCTTTCCATCCCCGTCTCTCCCCTTCTCCCGCCCGCACCCCCTCCCCCTTCCTTTCTCCCGGTAGGCTTTGAATTTCGAAACCCACGAAGTAAATTTTTCACCGAGGAGCAGACACTAACCCTCGGCCACGGCCACTCCCTTTCATAACTAATTACAAAAAAACGGAAGTGCTTGTATAGGTCACTGGTAGCCCATATATATATATATATATGTATATTATTTTTACAGCTGGCCTTTAATAAGGAAGCAAAGGAAGTGCTTATTGTATAGGTTATGGTAGGCTATGGTTTGGATGTAAGATTTATCTTATATAAGTTACTGTATACATATACAGTAGTAATGCCCGGCATAGTAATTGTATTCCCCCTTCTCCCTCCTGCCCCCCCTCCCCTCGTCTGAAAATATACAGGCTACTAGTAATCCATTTATGACCGACTTTATGAAACAATTTATAATCTTGGGGTGTCCAAAGTATAGATACAGCTCTATCCGCAAACACAGTGGTAGCAGATATACATATGACAAAATCCAGTCTTTCATAATCTCTCCACTTAAGGTTAACAGAATCGATGAGCAGAGGTTAATACTTCACATTGACCACTTCAAATTTTTTTTTTAAACATATAAGCACAACATGTATTTCGACTTCTATATTGTAAAATAACAAAAGTGGAAATCAGCTCTTTAAACGAAGAGACAAAAGCCATGGAAACTATTGATGGGATGGCCAGATTGGAAAGGTTAAAAAAAAAAGGGGGCAGAAAATGACCGGGCAACTCTTATGCGATATATTTATTATGTTGTTTCTGAAGAAACGTTCGACTCTAAAGAACGATATTTTTCTTCAACCTTTTAATTAAATCTTTGTGTGCTTGACATAATCATTCTAGAGTTGGTGAGATCCTGAAGTCCCTAGCCTCTCATCAATGTCACCTTAGATTAAATCATGAGGGAGAAGATGAGGTGGAAAGACAACAAAAACAGGAAAAAAGCAGATTCTGATGAAAATAGAGAAATAAGATGGAGGAGGATAGGTGGGGGGAGGGGGGAAGGAGGGAGGGAAGGAGGGAGGTGTGTATGTGTGTGTGTGTGTGTGTGTGTGAGAGAGAGAGAGAGAGAGAGAGAGAGAGAGAGAGAGAGAGAGAGAGAGAGAGA
>JBCEWB010875542.1:0-15863 GCA_039654565.1 Peronia peronii
GATTTTCATAGTGTTATAGAGCTTGAACTAAACTTTCGAATGCATTCACTAAATATGGATGGGGGAGAATTAGAACCTGAGTTATAATGTTTTAAAGTTGGTCAAATTCTGAGTCACCGGATGAATTCGCCAGTATGCTGGCGTTCTGCCTGTTGAGCCCGTGGCAGGTGGGCGGGGAGGACGATTAATGGCCTTGCAGCACAAAACCGCAGCCCGAACTAAAAGTCACAATTTCGGGAGTTTTGTGACGCCGTGTCATGCTCCTTCCCTCTCCCATAGAATACTATACATAAATCACAGTCACACATTTTTCTATGCCGTATTCAATGAATTAGCATATCAGAAAACATTCAACTATTATTTCTGTAAAAGTTCACTTTGCAACAAGACACAGAATGCATCAAATGAATTCTGTTTTCGGGGATTGGAAACAGAAGATAGAATACATGTATTTGCAATATTCTCAGACTGAAATTTTTAACTGTATTTACGAGCCACATATGTTGAAAATGAAATTCCCAAGTGATGAGTATTCTTGACCATTTTCAACCCCATATGGCATTTAATTTATTTCCTTCTCTGTCACTGTCATTGCATATTCACCTGCTGCAGTATCAGACCATTCATATTGTCTCACTCCACTTACTTATGAAAGGGTTACGACAAGAACTCAGAACACCAATATATTTTCATCATAAATATGCTTATTATTCTTCAATTACTGAGAAATTAAAGTTTCAAAGACAAAAATAACAACAACAAAAGAACATTATGCTCAGATTACTTGTTTATCCTGGCATTACCTTTACACAAACTGTGATATAAGAACTTGGGTTTATCTACTGAGTTGTGCTTACTCAGAGTATCGAGGCTACATAGTATCAAGCACAACAACAAGAGAAAAACACTTTTCACAAAATGTTGTCAAAGGATATGACATTTGAATATTGTAGTTAAATTCATGTACAGTGGAGTCCACTGAAGATAAACTCGCTGTAATATCTTTCCAGACGATTTCTCATGAAACATGACACAAATCAATCCATCTTCACTTCTATAGCTTATCAATCATTTTTTTTTATTACACGAGAGGTAACAATTAAGGAGGAGGCTCAAAATTTTATTACAACTGTTGTGTGCAGTCTCTTGAATTCCGCAGCAGCCTTTTTTTTCAGTATTAACATTATCACTTTATCGTGATTTTACATGTTTGTGTAACCACTCAGACACACACACAGGATACTGGACCATAGATCAATGATAAAGCAACTGTTCTTTGAATGCCCTCTCTCAGTACCGGTATATAATATTTTATAGACCATCTAAGGAGAATATCTCTGAAATGATCTTATTTTTGCAGTGAGAACAAGCTTTGTTTTACAAGAAACACACAGAGTTAAATACAGGATAGACTAATGTATTATTCTCTATAACAATATGCCTACTTTCTTGTGTTCTTTTCACTTATACACTCTACATAAGTAATATGGACATTCAAACACCATGTTGTATCTCATGGGGTCTTATCAAACAGGTATGAAATAACTGATGTCAGGACAACAATAGACTTGGTGTTGATACATAGTTAAAGTAATGGAATCCGAGCTATGCCATAAGGTAACAGATAGTGCTGCATACAAAAAGATATGATGTCCAAAGCTAGATAAATACATAAATTATTCTAGATCAGAGAATCAGAACATTCAATTCTATGGATATAAAATACATGTACTTCACAATGATTTCATACTGTGAGCAAATTTACCATTTCGTACAAATAAATGTATTTTCAATCCCTGATTCAATTCTCTGAATGGAACTTCCTTTGAGAACATTCAGTCAACTAGATAATTATTAAAAAAAACACATTTTTGTCCTATACTATCATTCTGATATATCAATTCACAGTATGCATTGACAAACTATTGCAAAATTCTGAATGAAAGTGAAATCTGATAATATTTCAAGACATCACACCAAAATATTTATAAAAATTTATGTGCCTGCTGTATGTTCTAGATAAAAACAGGCCTATATCTTCATTGGTCATGTTGATATTTCTATGGACAGAATAAAATAAGGGTGCAATTAAGGGATGATTTCATCAGCACTATGAATGAACTGACTGGATTTGCTTGGTAAAAACCCTTAGATTGTGGGCAGTTACACTATGAAGTGAGTGTGTCCTTGTGTGTGTCTACCGATACGGGGTATGAACAAATACAGTAGAAGTTTACAGAAAAACTGCAATGTTTTTTGTCTTACAAAATGACTAGTTAAGCTACTAGAAGTCTAACATTCAAATTAAGTTTGGTACACAGTGTATAACCTAAATCACACATCCTGTTAAAGATTATATGGGCTAGAACTTGTGGCTTAGTTATACTATATTGGTTAGTGATAGCTTACATAAGGTTAGGCATCGCTTAAAGTTAGTAATTTCTTCAAAATTTAAATGATCACTAGATTTAATGTTTATTGCTTGTCAGCAATTTCTACAAACAGCAAATTAGAAATCTGACAACAAGAGACCAATAAAGGGGGGAACCATATAACTTAGTGATAAAAAATTGACTAGAAATTTCTGACTACCCATTATATAATAATTAAAACAAAACAAAAAAGCTGAAAGTAAGTTGTTTCATGATGCACATCCTCATTCTATAGAGATTAAGAGAGAAATTTTCTACACAATGAAACATACAAGAAGATAACAGGCAAAGACCAACACCTAACTTTTTTTTAGCAAAATTTCATATGATGTAATAAACAATGTGCAAACCAACTAGATCTATCTCCCCCATCTACGGTATGAGTTCACTGGGTAAATAATCTTGAATGCAACTCACTAACATGTTATAGCTCGTATTCACTTTCTGAGACACTATAATCATAATTTTGTATTAAGGAACCTTGCACAAGATAAATGAAAATCCATAAATATTGTCAGAATCAAATCAAGACACACTGGGAACAACAGTCTTTCATCCTCTCATTCCTTTGTGTCCCCAGGATTATCCTTTTCTTTTGTTTCTATTGCTTATTTCATAAATGCTGTAGTTCCTAACATGGACAGACAGTCCAGACCATACAAATTCAAAGTAACAAATGGTATCTGTAGAGCGTATTACAACAAACCATCAGCATGGCAATACTGGCAAATAGGCCCATAACAAACAACAAAGTGCAAATAACATCTGAGGACAGAGTAAATAAAGCATCAGGTTTGTTCATGCGGTTAACAAGAGTTGATATGTTACATTAGGTGAAATATAATAATCCATCACAACCACATCACTACAGACAGACTACTACTACTACTACTAAGAACAAAACAGAAATTTGCCTTTTAAACAGAAGGACAATGTCACAAATTAAATAGTCTCTTTTCAATTTCAAGATAACATGTAGATCTGGATCCTTTGGTCCCTCTCAGAACTTTATACATGTGTCTATTTGATTGGCACAGTTCATCCAGGAAACAATAGGCACATTGTGTGTCATTCATAAAACAAGACTGGTGATATGGATCTCTTCTTCCCATCACAAATAAAAAAAACATCCGGATAACATAACAGCTAACTACTAAGCACAGAGCTACCTAACAGCAGAAGGTGACATCTGCCAAAGTGTTTGTAGTATAGTACAATTATAAGAAATAATCACAATTGTGACTGCACCACCAGAATTCATTATTCTAAACACACATAATTATATACATAAAGCAATGTGACTACAAATTTTCAAGTATTTGGAGCTGTGGAATTATCTCTTTGTCAAAAAAAATCATGTACACTCATGAACATTCACATCAATGTATGGGCACTAACATGAACCAGACTTGAACACATGCCAGACAGAGAAATAATTATGACTTTGGCACAAGGTCGTTGCTGACAAATCGTCCCTTATTCCGTATAGTTTTTCTCTTTTTCTCTAAAGAGGGCCTTCAATGTTCACCTGCATAGTATCCCACAGGTGACACAGAATGTAAATGATAATACCGAGAGGATAACATAACAAACAGTTTAACCTGTCCAATAACAACTTTGGTTCAACAACCAATTTGTATCTGCAAAATTGCTTACACTTCTGACATAAACAAACATTACTCTGCACATTTTATTGCCACAATAGCATGGCAAATTGAAACTGACATACTTATTACCCATCTACCAATTCACTTTATCAATAATAACTGTGCTGGCCAAAAAGCTGTTCACGAAAGCCTATGTGAACACAGTTTAAAAAATAGTATTTGCTGATGAAATACTAAAGTGCGTTTTTCATGTAAAATGTTTGTATTTCATAATTAAATCATACTGGCTTCACCTACTTTAACCAAGCCTTTCAAAACACTGCTCAGGTTGGTGAGTAAGACATAGTCATTTATAATAAAAGGGGAAAATTACTGCTGACAAAGCAATAGTGCCAAAATCGCTTTTCTCCTCTGTGAATTCTGTCATCAAATATTAGATCTCTACAATATTCAAGCAAAGTGCCACCAATCTCTGTGATGTCATAGTGTCTTGCTATATAATTCAGTTGACACAAAATATGAAGTAGCAAATCAATAGGTATTCAAATATAAGAAGAATGAAACCGATGCCTCCATACCATAAACAGCCAGACAACCATGTTCTCTACTATTTTAAAACCTTTTCCAAATGTTGATGTGATAAATATGCTAAACCTTGTTCTTATACCAATGAAGAAAATAATCTCAATTTCTGTAATAAAAAAATATGTACAATTATAGAGCACAAAAGTAATCACTAGCCAAGTCCACCTTGTCACTGCCTTTACACAGTATTTTGTTATACAGGCAAGAGGGAGCAGAAAAACAAAAAGGCAAAAATTTTTTGTTAAATAAGAAATATAAAAAAGAGAGAGGGAGAGGAGGGAGAGAGAGAGAGACAGAGAGAGAGAGAGAAAGAGAGAGAGAGAGGCAGAGAGCAAAGTGATGTGATAAAGATACCATTTTGACAATGCAGTGCAGCTTGTAAGTCCTAGTTTCCATTTGATAGTGAATTATATGATTTTAACAGGACAGAAACATTCATAGATTTTAACCAAATTTGCTGTTAAATTGAAATTTGGTGGCACTGGATTCTTGCTCAATAAATATTATGTACATGAGCTAAATGTAAAGCAGAGTGAATAAAAACAACAAATTTATATATAATAAAAAGGATATGCACAGATAATGAAACAAAGAAAAAATCCATTCCAAAAAGTGTAAGTGCATGTACCGTGTCTTTTCTTTTTTTTTTTATTTAACTCTCAATAATTTTGCTTGAATTCTGATCTCTATAGTATCAAAGTGCAATATGAAGTCATGGCAAAGGAGAGATAAAAGCTCATGCCTAACTTTACTTACTCATATCTTTTATTCAGACTGCCAAGAATTGTACTCACTCCGTCTTAAATATCAGTTTAAAAAAAGACAAATGTTTTCGTGAAAACCAGCAATTCCACACAAGACTGAAAGGACTTAAGTGGATCATGGATTGTTTAAATTGTTTCACTGAAGGATGTTCTGATTCATCTTCATCCTGGATAATATGATCTTACAGTTAATATTTATGTGTCTGAACGTATGCGACTGTGATTTTTCTTGTAACTTTAAACAACTTTCAATAGTTAAAAAACATCAAAACATCAATAACATTAGGGAAGCAAATGTCTAATTTAATCTGAAGGATTTGAGTGTGTCCTAGACTGCTTAAATTGTTTCAGGGACACTGACTGAGTGATTCATCCTAGTTTGCAGAGCCTTGAACACATGATATGTGTCTCAATGCAAACTGTTGTTCTTTTTCGCATTTTAAAGATTGTTAAAAACACCATAGCATCAATGATATTAAGAGTATGAACCTCTAAAAGTATTTGTTGAAGCAACAATCTCTTTGGCTTACCTGATTCTAAACAACATTACTGGATATCCTGTGGCCAGATAACTGTAAGACAAGAGTAATTCTGGCAAGGTGGGACTAAGATCTCAATATGTTGCATGCTGGGTGAAGTGAGTCGGAAGGCAAAATGGGCTTTCTTGTGAAAACTGGGAACAAGAGAGATTTTTCATCAAAGAAGAATACATTTGGTCATCTTTCCAAAGACACCAATAATGCCACAATGAAAAATTTGATAACAGACTCGTTTCACCTGATCATGCAACATGTGACTAATCACAACAGACAAAATGTTACATATGCAAGTATTTACAGGATACAAATGCAGACAAAGATCTCATTATGTTGAACCAAAACCATGCTATGTGTTTGCAGTATAAACATTTCATAAACATTAAACATAAATGCGTCATTAAACAGCCTTGACACTTTGGAGATCTGTGCCGCTGAGGCTTGGTGGAGGTGAAAACTGGGATATATTAACCGGTGCGGCTCCAAGCCCAGATAAATGGAAGAAATACGACTGCTTTTCTACTTGAACTGTCAGGCTAGTGATACCAGCTTCCTTAAAAAGGGAGGATACCTGTAAAAAAAAAAAAAGAAAATATAGAGGGTGTAAAAGAGGTACAGACCTGCCATTTTGCCAACCCAAAAAGTCAGTATTCTAACTCTCAAAAATCTGAAAAAATGAGAATCATACGAAACAATGTGTTAATATTACAGCTCATCATGTTTAAGTTTAAAATCTAGATCTGTAGATCTACAGATTTATATCCTGTGTAATTCTTAAATTAGAACTATAACAATATTAATAACCTACAATTTCTGAATAATAATAACACATAAAATAAAAAAAAAGACTAATGAAAGAAATTATGATTCAGTCACATACTAACAAATCCAAGTCTATTATAACGCCAAATCAACCCAACCTAAGAAATAAAAACATGTGAAATATCTAAACTCTAAGATCTTGATCTAGATCTAAACAAAGGAACAGTTGGTAGTAGTACAAAGCATGTGAGTTGGGCTTGCCGCGAAAACCAAAAGCTTGCCTATTCCTGATGTAGTTGAAGCTAGATATAGATATCATAAATTTAGCTTGTTTTGATACAATGCAGCTCTTAAACGAGGCAATAAGTAATGACAGTTGCTAAGACAGTAGCGACTGCAAGAATAAGAAGCAAAACCTGAGTTCGCAATGTAGGCGCAAGTTAAAATGTCATCCAGCAAAATGAAATTGAGACAGTTCAAAAAGACACGGCTGGGCCAATATCGGCGAACAAAAATATCGGAATACCCTGCAGGCAATTGGAAAAATTGTAAGGACAGGAATTTGTGGGGGAAAATCAGAATATTTTGATAAAATTGGAATAAGTGGCAGGTCTGAAGCTGTCACAAAAATATTTAAAATGATCTGACTATGTCCTAAATGTATAAACTGTAGATGTGTGGAGTGAGGCACGTATTGCGCCAGATGAGATATTTATTCTGCTGTTTTTAAAATGTGTCATGTGAGCATAGTTTCAACCCCTTACAGTGTGAATGTAAAAAATGTTTAATATACTTTTCTAAAATTTTAAAAACTATGCAGCGAAGTTATAATTGCGAGGAAGTTGTACAAGAACCCTTTGTTTTGTCCTCAAATGAAGCCTGTTAAACAAAACTCTGTTCTTTTGGTTGATAGAAATAATGAATTGTTCTCTTGAGAAAAAGGAAAAAAAATGAAAGTCTCTAAAAGGAGCTAAATTTTTACACAACTTTTAACAACTGAAGACTTTCCTCTCTTTTGTTTTAGACATCATATGATACACTATCCATCTGACAGCACTGACCTGGGCGATGATTCTCTGCTCTTGTGCCTGCGGCCATGCCTGGACATGCAGGGTACCATATACTTTGTCTGCAGTGTGAGACCAGAAATGTAGTTCTCTGTAGGACAGCACACCTTCTATTGTCAGGACCTGAGATAAATAATGATACATTTGTACACTCATACTGCACATGACTCAAAAGAAACAATACCATGTAATGGCTGCTAAAACAAAACAAAACATATAACAGCCTCTTTAAAAAAAGTATTTTGCAACTGTCTCTATATAAAAAGTGCTATGTAACATCTTCAAAACAAAAAGCACTTTGTGAAAGCTTCTAAAGAAGGAATACTATGTAACAACTTAAACAAAAAAAAAATACTACCAGTATGTAACAGGCTCTAAAGAAAAAAATACATGTAACAACTTCAAAGGAAAGAGTATTATGTAGCAGCTCTGAGGCAAAAATACATGCTGCAACTTCTAAAGAAAAAACATATGTAACAGCTTCTAAAGAAAGAGTACTATGTAACAACTTCTATGGAAAAAATACTATGTAACAACAACCAAAAAACAATTACTATGTGACAATCTCTAAAGAAGAAAAAAAAACACTGTGGCAAACTTTCAAGAATAACAACAAAAGAAAAACATAAAGCAAACTCTATTCACAATACAGTGAGATATAAAATACAAAGCACTCACAACTTGTGGTGACAACATGAACTTGCATGGCCTTAACTTGAAAAAGATGGTAAGTTTTGGCCATTAGATTTATTCTTCCTACAACCTCTGTTAGGAGTTTTCATTCATTTTCTTCTCTGGATCACGGAGATCAAAAATAAATTTCGTACATATCTGAAAACAGATGTTTACAATGATTAAATATCTGTTGACATCAAGGTGAAATTTTGATGATTTTTTGTTTAACTTGATTGTGTTTCATCTGTAATATAAAGTTACTGGTTGCCCCATAGAAATTTATGACAGTATTTCACCTTTGCTAAAGCAGAGTTGATGGCCTCATCTAATTCACTGGGTGATCTCAGTAAGAGTATGACTGCAGTTTCCTTTAACAAAGGTATAACACTCAGGAAAATCATGGTGGCAATGAAAAGGGAGCAAATGGGGTCCGCAATGTTCCAGCCAAAATTCTCTATGAGGAGACTTGATACAATTACACCAATACTGCCCATTGTGTCGGCAACCACATGTAGGAACACACCTGCAAAACAAACATATACAAGCAATTTCAAATATGAAATACTGTCATAAAATTACAAATGAAAACAATACCATGAATGGTCATATTAGAAACAGAAGTTGAGTTCTACAAAAACTCATATTTGTCTCTTGATTATACCATTAACATATACCATTAATATGCAAAACATCTTTCAAACTGAGGCATTCCAAGAGAGATAAAATTGAAACACCATGAGAAATATCTTTGTAAAATCAGTTACTAAAAATTACACAATTTTACTATAAAGTGCTGCTGCAGAATAAAATCCCTTTGTTTTTACTCTATTAAAGAAAGTTATATAATTTTCTTTAAAAGCATTGCAATCTTTCTATAACTTTACCTTCCATATTTGTGTTATGATGTGAGTGACCATGTAATGAACTAGATGACTGGCAACTTTCTTGAGAACTATGACCTTGACCTCCACCATGACCTCCTCCATGGCTGTGGCCATGACCTCCACCATGGCTATGACCATGACCTCCACCATGGCTGTGACTATGACCCCCACCATGGCTGTGACCATGACCTCCACCGTGACTGTGGCCATGAGACAGGGAGCTTTGAAAGGCAAAGATGCCGATAAGGTTGACTAGAAGACCTAAAACAGAAACAGTCTGAAAAAAAAAATACAGTAGGAAATTTCTTAAAGATTCTCAGAGAAATCTCTTCTTGCAGAAGAAAAAGGCACACAGAAATTACAGATCTGGCAAACATATGGCACTGCTGTATAATTACATTTCAAGACCAATCTCATCAAGCGTGAAATATCTAGAATCAGAAATGTTGCTCTTCTTTCTCTGTTTGTATATGTTTTTGTTTCTTAAGTATTTTATATGAACTGTGAGAAGATCTGTCAATATATTATAGCTACAGTATACACATACAGCTAAAACAATGTTAAAAAAATCACATCCTCATTTAGTGTATCTTTGGACATACTCTCAGAATGTGATGGTGAGTAAAAATAAACAGTGGAAGAGGATCAAGCAGATATAAATAGAGAAAGAAATTGACAAAAGAAAATGGCACTGGATGGGCATGACAAACTCTATGAGAAAGCCAGGTAGCAGCTCTTCCAGGCAGGTTTTAAACCTGAAAATGTCACAGGTGCCAATCTAGAAGAATACAAACTTAAAATATGTGACATTAAATGATCTTTCAGGTAATTTTTTTGCCCAAATATGACAAGGAAATTTGTATATCTTCAAGTTGAGATGTCATTTTTAAAAAACAAAACTGACACATCTGATTCTTGATCCACAGAAATCAGTATACTTTCTGTTAATATTTAGTGGTAAAGTTAGCATGGACAAGGAATGAGGCTAAACAGTGGGCATCTGCTGGTAAAGATGCTTGAGGTAACGATTACTCGTGAAATGAAATGTCAAAAACTGTCTTAAAATCATGCTGAGAGATGTGTTTGATCTGTGGTTTACTTCAAAAATAAACTTATGAAGGGGTGATGGGACATGATAAGGATGCCGAAATATTAGCCGCATGACTAAGTAAAATACATTTGATGTCAAAATTTTTCCTATATAGAGTTATGGATATTAAGGGAAAGGGAACTGAATCTGTTGTAATTTGGTGAAAAAATTATTTAGCTAATTTTCTCAGTGAAGTCCCCTTTGACATCTGACTGACTTAACACTCACAAGAGTCATAAAACAGTTCTGTGTTCTCTGTTAAGCACTATCACATATGAAGACTGGCCAGGCAGTTGTAGATAAGCTAAACATAACTGTTAAAGCTTTCTCAAATCAAACAATAACTTCTTGTCCTTCATGAATCTTAAAATAAACAAAACAGAGAAAAAACAGTATAACATAGTAGCACAAGAAAAACAAACAAAATGAAAAGATAAGTGTACAATTCTATTTTTGATAAACTCACAAGCAATCTTTCAGTTTTGACTTCTGGTGGATGAAACAGTCTGGCAAAAGCTTCGGCAAACACAAATATTGCAATGACCACCAGGAAAAGACCATTCATGAAACCAGAGAGCACCTCCACACGGTCAAATCTAATAGAATGTAAAAAAAAAAAAAGAGAAGAAAATCATCATGTCCGCTTGTGATACAAATACAGATATAGATATAAATTTTGCCCTTTGAAGTTCATTTACTGAATCAGGATGAGCAACAAGAAATCTTGTTTACAGTGAACAGGCTGTGCATGCACAAAAAAAAAAAAAAATTCTGCTGATTCCATGACAGTGAAATTTTAAATCCATTATGCACCCAAAGCTTTTACCTATTTTCACTGATTCTTTTTTGTGATAAAGTAGGCCTATGTGGTTTGGAGTGGATTACCAGTTCTGAATGCACACTATCAAAAATCAGTTGCAAAATTTCATATTTTTACCCGTATGAAAAAACTCTTGTTGCTTTCCAGCGCACCATGATGGAGGCATACAGTCCCATGACCAAGGCCGAGCAGTCAAACAACATGTGAAAACCATCAGATATGAGGCCCAAACTGTTGGTCCACACACCATACAACAGCTCAACAAATGTGAAAACTGGACAGAGAAAGAGGACAAGAGGAAGGGATTGAAGGGAGAGAGACATGAACAATTATAAATATATAAATGAATAAAAACACATGCAAACTTATAAGCACAAATGAATGATTATAGACCAAGAAATCTTTCCATCTGACAACAAATGTTCTTGAGTGGAGAAACAAAATGACTAAACATAAGCAAGCGAGTGATTCATCTCATGCCAAACCAGATTTATTTATTTATTATATTTAACAATACAGGGTACTTATTATTCAGATCATAGTGCTCTTGATGGAAATGCACTAATAAATATGCAGCACTAATTATGACTCTCTTGCTTCAAACAGCAGAAACATGTGATACTTGTAAACACTGTCCATGGCACAGAGAAAATAATATCTATCTAATATTTTCTAGATATCAGTTGATGAAAGCTAGGACAGATACAGGAACATTAATCTCTCATAAAATCAAGAAATAATTTTCAATAAAGTGCTATCTGACGTCTACTGCTGGTCACAGTAATACTGCTGCAATTCTTATCCTTCTGCAGATTGGACAGATATACCTCATGACAGGCTCAATTAAGAATTCTAAAGCTGTCCAAAAAAGTTAAGTACTTTCTATTATCTCAACACTCACCCTAGAAGTTTCAAAGGGCAACCTGGTCAAAGGTTCCCTCACTGTACTTTGTATTTCCAAATAATATAACATTAAGAATCATGTGTTGCACCAGAGCCTAGGCCTGGAACTCCTCGAGTAATTACTTGACTCCTACGAACACTTCTGCTGAATACCAGGACCCAAATAATAAACCCTCTACTCGTTTACACATACGTCTACACACAGAAGGTCAGATGGCCTAATATGCATGTGTGGAAATGGCAATCAGCTATGTTTACATGGGAAAGCGGTTCAAACATGACATTTTTTTTTTTTTTTTATCCAAGGATCTAGAATTACATTGATCTAAATAAGTTATTATTACTATATATACGCTTATCCTAATCCTAAACCTAATCCTATGGTTTGTGTGGTATGACATAATATGCATGCGCAATAGCCTGGCTGACCTTCTGTCTGTAGACACAAATCTCATTTACTCCCATCCATGAATATCACAAACTTCAAACACTTGTCTGTCAGATTTATTTAGATGCTGAGTAAAACTCAACATTTATTATATTACTGTAAGGGAATCAGTGGCAAGAAGGTGGTTTTTTTTTTTTTTTTTTTAAGTGCTACAATGAAAAAGGTATTAGGAAAGGATGGTAAGAAGGGTAAGAAATTAAGACCACCATGTGTATGAACATATGGAGTTTCCTTGAGATCAAATACAACTGGTACTCCAGCAGCTTTTGCTGGCAATCACAGGATTAAACTTACACAGGTTTATCATAAGAAAATAGAAGATCTTCCTTGAATCACCATCCTCCAGTATCTGCCTGAGCCCACTCTTCAACACCGAGATGATGGACTGTGATGTTTTGTGGAGGGTTTCACTGGAGATGGAGTAGAGTGGAAGACCGGCTGGGTTGTAACCAATGAAGCTTCCCTTGGCAGCACGGCCTCTGGCCATCAACATACGAGTGGCTGGAAGTACAAAAGAAAATGGTTTCGACAGCTCATCTGCTTATGTTTTTTTATTCCTGTCCCATTGTTTATTTCTTTCTCTCTCTCTCTCACTGCATGTACATAAAAGGAACACAGGCACTAACTTCAGTGCTACTAAGAGGCATGGATATTCATTTACAGACAGATAAATAGATGGATGGGTAAATAGACAACACAAGTATTTCATTCATGTAGATGGACAGTCAGATAAACTGGCAGACAGACAGATAGACTGGCAGATACAAAGCCACCTATCCATCCATTCCTCCTCGGTCCATCTGTTGATATGTCATTCTATCCATCCATCCACAGATCCATGTATATATATACTAGAAGAGAATCCACAGCCTTCGTAGGAGATTTTTTTAAAGATAGGTCAGACTGACATTGCCCTGCGACTTATAAGTCTATGGCAAGCATGTGCACCTCGATGTTGGTATTTTGGATGATTAAACTGAATGTACTCAAAGACAACATGTTTGACGTTTTGAACGTGTTGTTCCATCGAACATACAATTCCAATCAAACACTCTCGCGAGTTAACTATTCAATTATTGTTGCCTTTTCAGGATAACGTCAAACATAGTAAGCTTTTTTTTGGTTTCTGTAAGTAGAAACACGGATCTTTATGCAACAATGTTGTGTGCCAAATTCCATATTGATACATTCAGCAGTTTTCGAGTCCATAAGCTTTTTATAGGTTTTGTTGTAAATTTATAGTATAGATAAATGTACACAATTGTTTGCTTCATCATTCACATTTTTTTTGACAAGTTTTGATTTATAAAAAGTATTTGCAGACAAACTCAAAAATCCAATTCATATAGTTGCTTATGAACATAAATATTTATCTGCTAAAAGATTAGGGTTGGCATGCAAAGGTGAATATGAAATGCAATGATGGAGTTTCAAAAGTTGAATGTAAAAATGAACATTCTGTCAAACTCACCTAGCAAGAAACCACAGACACTGAAAACAACTCCTCCTGACAGAACATGGTCTTCAGTCACAATATCTTGTAATTTGTGCAGTGTTGTGACTCTGGTCACGTAGGGGTGGGTCCAAGTTAGACTGAGGAATATGGCAGTGCTGAACATGGCAATCGGAGCCAAGAGGGCAGCTCTCATAGGCTGAAGATGAGTAGTTGCCAGGCCTTCAATATAGAAGTCAAAGACCCCAACAAACAAAATGACGAGAGTAAGTGGAAATATGGTCAGGATCCATGACTGGACTTCATTCTGAAAAAGACAAAACATCTATTAGAGCCTAAATAAATGCGACAAGAACAGATCTTTAATCTTTTAAGTGGTAGTGCAATGTCCCGAACAACCTATATATATGCTGTAAAATAATAAACTTCTAATACCCAAAAACCTGTTAGAGATGTTATTTTTGCGAAGAAATCACCGTTAATGTGTTTATTTTGCAAAATAAGATGACTTGCAGTTTGGCGTTTATTTCGCTGACTCTCTGCACAATTAACATCAATCTGCGTGTGACGTCATCCGTTCCATACATCTTTGTACTGTGAAGCTGTATGACTCGCAAAACAAGGCTTCAGCCCAGTGGCAACATCGGATGGCTGACTAGTAAACTCCTATCAGTTTGAGTGGCTAAAAATTCAAGAAGCTACTGAAGAAAATGACTAAGGAGATGCCGATGACAGGATTTTGGACGAGACAAATGATATGAAGCCTGACTGGTAAGAATCTGAGTTGAAGTGACATTTTTATTGTGAACTGATTCTTGATCAAGTTCAACCGATCTAGATCTAAATACTAGATCTACATTCATTTCTAGATCTAGATATAGAAATAAATCTTTAGATCTTATGACAGAGATACAGTGGAACCTCGCAGGCATGATCATGGCTTAACACGACCTCCCGTTTAACACACTCTCTTCACGAAGTCCTGTTTCAACCCCTCTTCAGACAAACTAATTTATTTTCGATAACACCTTCAGGTTTGTGTGGTCAACCCGCATAGCACGCTTGGTTCATTTTGAAGGTTGTCAGTCGTCCATGCTTAGTGGTAACCACGTGCTATGAAAATACTGAAAATCCCGCTTTCTCGCACTCTGCACTGTTGCTGCCAGTACTATTGATTAGGCCTAGTGTTGGCCCATCCTTCTCAACCCCTTTCTTACCCCAGCACATACATCTGGTCAGTGTCATCTCATGCTCATAATGTTGTGTTAGCCCCTAGACCTCACTTGACGCGCAGCATCATAGGTCTACACACTACAATGCACCACTACCAGTACATTCTATTTCAACTTTTATCACCACGCATCGTGCACCTGTCCTATCTCGCCACGCACCATGACTCGCTTACCAAGTTTTAAAAACTGTTCAAATCTAATGGAAAGGGGAGAAAAACATTCTTAACCGCTTCACTGCTAACGAATTTTTACATTGTTTGCAGCTCTGTGCTAAACACCAATGATACCCATCAGTCTCGCCAGCTCAGTCCGCTGCTACCCCATTGCGCCTCACGATGGTCACTCAGCCACGCCCACTGTATGCCAACCAACCATAAATGAGACCGAAAGTGAGACGAACAGGCACCCGCTATCTACCCCCCCCCCTCCCCCACCCCCACTCCCTCCCCCAACCGGCTATCCATTCTGTTAGCTGTTCTCTGCCTGACGGCTGGACAGATCTTATTCTATTGTATTTGTAATGTGACACAAGCTGTCCAGTTCATGTAAGGTTGCCCTAGCTGTGAATGGGAAAGCGTTGATGCTGGAGGGTAAATCAGCAAGAT
>JBCEWB010875653.1:0-15862 GCA_039654565.1 Peronia peronii
ATAGATAGATAGATAGATAGATAGATAGATAGATAGATAGATAGATAGACAGACAGACAGACAGATAGATAGATAGAGACATCCAGAACTGTTTTATTAGATAGATAGATACTTAGATGCCATCCAGAACTGTTTTATATCTTGCACAACTTTAAATTTCAGAGAATCTGTCACCTCTGAGAAATAGAGAACCAACAGCAAACTGAATAAATATGGGAGAACTGGTGTCCAAAATTTCCAGACGAAAAGCCTGTGGAAATGATGAAAAGGTAATTACCCATTTCGTTCAAATATTATTGATTTATTGTTCTTTTGCTGACAGCTAGGAGTGAAACCTTCTCAGATGCCTTTTGGAGATCAGGTTTACCAGAGAGCGCTCCAATCGTCCCCTCCTCCTGTTATGCAAACACAAAACATTTAAAAAGAGATGGATTAAGTTGATAATGATGCAGTACAATATGGAGCCTGCCCGCTTCTTCTGACAATTGTGATTTATTTTGATTTTAATGTGGCGATGTGACTTCTCGCTGAGAAGCAGAGAGTGGTCACATCGTTATTTTAATAATTGATGTATGAACTGATATCCATAATGTTAGCCATGAGCATAATGTCAGTGTGTGTTACCTCATTATTACGTTTGTTACTCCAAATTTATTTATTGCTACATGCTACTTAGATTGATTTATACTAGAAGGTTAGTTTTAAATGTTTTATAGTTCACATTGGGTACCTGATATTATTCTGTTTCTGACAGTATCATGGACATAACGCAGAGGTATAGATTTTGCTAATATAGGCTAGATATGTCTACCTACCTCATTGAAATAAAATGGAGGAAACACAATCATATTTTCATCTATCACTGTTTTGTTGGTGGACTTTGATAGTATGACGGCATATCTTTAACGAAAATTAATGTAGAAACATTGCATTAATTCTTACTTGACTCGCATATATATACAGAATAATAAGAATCTGGTAAAAATATTAATAAATCTATTTAAAAAATGTGTAAAAACTTTCCTTTATGATACTTTATAGGCTTTTCCAATTTCATTCATTATTTGCAGAAAATAATTGACACTGTAAAGTTGTTAGCAGCTGAACACACAGAGTTTACGGACATTGTTGACCAACATCTTAAGGGCCCTGAATTTCCCAGATTTGATGATTCAGATACTGATAGGAGAAAGGGAGGCCAAAGTTCAACTTCACAAGCACCTCGAAAAACGAGCTTAGAAAGAATGACTAAGCGCATCATCTGGCTCAAAGACATGCCCGATTACAATGCACCTGAATTAGGAAAGATAGAGGAACAAATACAAGGTCTTCAACATCTGTACAGGAGCATCGACTATGAAACCTCCAAAATTCTGAACACACTGGCCAAAATCAGTGCGAAACTGAACGAAGCTTTGGAGAGTAGCAAACCTGGACTGTTGTTTCTTTTTTAACTAGAGAGAGAATTACGAAATTCTTTATCTAAAAAAGTTGCTGAGGTGATTCATTATTTCAAACTCAATGCTGCTCGGGCTTGTGATCTGATAAAAATCTTTGCTGACAAATTTGACCAAGAGAAACGGGTTGTTTTAGCACATGAGTTTGAAATTTTGAAAAGAGAATTGAAATTTCTGGAGCAGGAAGTCTCCAACTTGGCTGAAAAGCCAGATCAGGTGTTCAGACAACATCTAGAGTGTATAAATCTAATGAAGAGCCGACTGATCAACAATGAAGACTTCATGGAGCAAGAGGGTCGATCGATTGCCTCTCTTCAGGAATTCATTAGACATCAGAATGAATCGATTTCTTTGGATGAATATCGTACCATTGAAAAGTTACTTCTATGGGCAGAGAACAGTCTGAAAGAGATGCAAAGGCGTGCAGAAGCAGTAGCAACACCAGAAGAATCTGTCCAGTCTGTATTAAGAAGGAGCCAAAGTTGTAGAGTATCAAACCAAAGTAAAGAGTTTACAGAAGGGGAACACAGTGAGAGCTTTGCCAGTAGTATAAAATATCCTGAAATTATACCACGACCAAGGTTTTATTCATCTGACAATCCACGAGATGGAAGATTCGTCTTCGATTTTGAGATACATGAGATCTCCAAGCTGGGCACAAAGAAATCAAGTTTACAATTTCACATCCCGGAACTGGAGAGTTTTGTGGGCGGCTATGTGATATTTGAACCAGATAACGTCATGGCAGTGTTCTTGTCTCTGGCTCTCTATTGCTATGTGCCGGAAATGACAGTTCATTGTGAGGCCAGAATGTATTCAAAGAGAATAGCTGGGAATAAAAAGGAATGTAGTGTTAGAAAACTGTCCAGTTCCATGCTATGTGATCCACAAAAGATTGGGAGAAACTCACCTGATTATGATACATTCGATTTCAGGCTCGGTTGGACCGAATGTTCAGCTGGCATGGTGATGAATTACTCGCTAACATGGGCATTTACTTAGTGTGATGACGATTTACATGACTGGGGTATCCAGAGGGCTGCTGAGCTTCGCCTTTGTGAGGTACCGATTTCTATATAAATCATAATCACAACGAGAAATCGAGCTTAATACTAATGTGGTACCGTATACTGGAAAGAGCAAAACGAGAAAGAATTGAAGGATTGGTTCAAAACTGCGCCTAAGAAAAAAAAAAGACGCATTGTTAAAGCAAAATTGTGAAAAGAATGTGTTTTATTAAAAATGTGCTGAGAATAAAAAGTATGACAATTGCTTTAAATTCTAGAGAACAGCACGGTGAAACTTTTGACTCTCTTTCTGTTTCCTCTGCTTATGTTACCAGCTTCATTTGTGAACTAAGGTACAGGTTGATCCAACAGCCTCACACAGCCTTGCCCTACGTTCTAAATTTCTGGGGCAGTTACACGGTTTTATCTTTTGTCACTAATGTGAACTACAACATACAATGGAGGCAGCAATGTTTATTTCTCTGTGTTGCGCTGTATCTGTATGCCAGTTGAAAAACTGTATTGGTGTCTTCAAAGATAATAAATGTACAATAATTTATTGGAGTGAATTGGCAATTGCACTGTGGTTAAATTGATGCTACAGCTTCATTTGTACTACCATACTAGAAATCCCTTGAATTTCTTAAACAATAACAAAATGAGCTAATAGACAAATGGATGAAGAATGGATGGACAAATGGACAACGGGTTACGTTACGTTCTATATACATCTTTCAACCTCCTGGTAGAGGTTATCTTGTCTCGGATGGACAAATGGACAACGGGCAGTATGCTTTTTGGTTATTATTTGTTATTCACACAAAAATCAGTAATAGCCACGAGACAAAACAAAACAAAAACAGCAATAATAACAACAATAGAGAAAACACCATTCCATGAGTATGAAAACATAAAGGCTTTATTTCTTCTTGGTGAAAAGTGAATGAAATTCACCACATCACAGTCGCAATACATAGATACAAATTATAATCAAAAACATTTACCCAATGATAGTTTTCCATCAGGACCCAGAAATAACATTGGCTAAGCCGCAACTAATTTGCAAAATTAAATATGAGTAAAAAGTTTGGAATATCTGTACATTAACTATTTTTTTTCTTACTGGTGACCCATTTTGATGTCCACCTTTCTTTTCCTTCTTAATAAGCTTCTATGCTTTGTCCTTTTATTTTCCCCCTTTCAAGGAAAGAAACTATTTCTAATTCTACTAAAAACGCTTATTGTTTCTGATTTGATTCTACTCAACAGTACAAACTGCTACATACATGAAATAAACCAACACCCTTATCATCAATATTATCTATATAAAACTCATTTTCTATAGTAAAACAGTACACAAACTATCACTCAGATTGATTTTTTTCTTTACTCAATGATGTTACATGACATACAAATTATAACAAATTAAAATAATATATAAATCAAAATGTTTACACTTAAGCAGTGTAAGCTCACTATTTCAAGTATTTATTTTCTTTTCCTATGAAGCAAGATTCAGATTTTTTTTGACAATTGTTCCCTTCTATACATAAAATTTGAACAGTGTAAATTTCTTATTCCAAATGTTTATTTGTTCTTTTTATAAAACAAAGGTCATTATTATGGGATTTTTCTCTTTCTGCTCCCAAAATCTTAACAGTATGCATTGATTATATAAAATCTTAAAAGTGTGAGTTAATGTTTATTTTTTCTTTCTATGAAATGGGAATCAGAATTTCAGGGATTTTTTTTTTTCTGCATTTAAAAATCTTATCAGTGTGAATTCCTTGTTCCCAGTGAATATTTTTCTCTATGACACAAGACTCAGAATTTTGGAGAGATTTTTTTTGTTCTTTTCTGCATATTTCTTAAACATTATATTGGCTAGTATGTGCCCATTGTCGGTAACCCTGAGTCCCATAATTGAGAAGTAGAGAGAAATGCAGATGAAACATTTCTTTTTTTAATGTTTATTTTTTTGTATTGTTATTATTATTTTTTTTTTCCTTTACACATTCGGCAACTTTTATAAAGTTAGCCCATGTGCTGTCTATCCCTTCACTGTCCCAGAAAAAGAGCCACAATGTCAATATAATTATGGCCAAGATCTAGTTTCATCAATACCGAAGCATATGGGATGTAAACAAAAACTCCAGTTCTCTCAATACTTGAATCTGATCACTTGGTAAGCTAACCATTGATATTCTCAGTTTACTCTAAAAATATGTATCAAGAACAGCTGCTCAAATGTGTCATGACTCTAAGATGACAGCTGATTGATGTTAAAAAAAAGTGGCAATCAGGACCTAACAGTGACATAAGGTGAGGATTTTGTTGATGAACTATATCTTGTTTGGAGAGGTGACCAAATCTTGATCAAATCAGTCCTCCATATTTCTGGGGATTACCTATTTACAGGATATGTCTTGGTTCATACTGTTGTTACTTTCTTGCTACTCAACTGAGCAACATTTTTCAGGTGTCTCAAGTCAAACTGGCTTATTGCCAAGGCGATTTGTCACTTTGTTGTTCAAAAGCATAGCAGCCAGAAGAGGAAGTTGGAAAGTCTCTCAAGGTTGTAGTCAGCTAAAAGACTGCAGGAGATCTGTAAACATGGGTTGTTCATTTATTCAACTAGCCATCAGAATTTTGCAAATTTTAAAATTCATATTAACTACATACCTAGTCTGCATTTTTTTTTCACCCAAAATTAGCATAACCATAAAGACAAATGACAGAAACATAAATTAAACAACTTCTAAAATGTATTGAGCAAAACAACTTGATTTCCATTTTTTTCCTCTTGTTTTTGTTTGGTCTGTCAGTCTTGAATGGAACTAAACAAGAATCTGACCAATTCAATAATTTATATAGATCAAATTCTTTAATATCAAAACAACCAAAATGAAAGATGAATTTGAATTCCTTCATGATATGACAACACGACAAAATTTAATTTCAGACAATATCAAAAGCATCAAAAAAAAAAAAAAGGACATCTCAATAATCTGTCAATTTGGCCAAATCAAACTCTGGTATATCCAACCCAAGCCACTGTAGCAAGTCAAAGTAAGAGAAAACAAAAGCACGGTTGATTTCCTGGGAGTGTGACAGTTGTGATGATTCATCCTGCAAGGCGCGGTTGAATTTTAGTCTGGCTTCCAGCTCGGCTTGTTTCTTGGCCATTTCTTCTGCCAGTCTTTGAGCCTCCTCCATTGCCTTTCTGGCTTCTTCAGCTCGACGAAGTCTGAAACAAGCAACAGAAATTACTCAAGATATTATAACACAACACATATATCTTAGTTTGACTTTCACTCCGAAATTTCCAAATCTCCCTGTCATTTGCCCATGATTACAAATTCCAAAAAGCATTATGCTCATATCTCAGTTTGAATCTCATCCTAAATTATATTACAGACTGATGAAGACAAAAGTGAAGCAGTTGTAGCACAGTTGAAACAGTTATCTTCAGTATAATTTTCTTTCTAAGTTTATTTATACTCACCTGATGGAAATCGATTTACAAAGAACCATGCACAATAATATGTGTATCACAGTCTTACATCTATCATAAACTTCATAAACAACAAACTTGATAAACACAGAAGTTAAACAGTTATAATATTATGTTTCAATGCTATTTTCTGCACAATATTCTTAAATTCACCTCATGTAATCCAATGAACAGTGATAAAAGAGTTATAATATTTGTGTCTTGGCATTATTTTCTCTCTTAAGTTTCTTAACTTGGCCATATAGAATCCAATCAACTGAATAACTATGCCTTATAATACTTATACTCCATTTGACTTTTCATTTAAAATTTCTCACCTGCCCCATTAAGGTCTGACAAATAAGATCACTAACATTAATTTGCAGAATTTCTTTCAATGGAGGCATATTAATTGTAATCAACCTCTATGATTAAAATTTTATCAATGTCATAGTTTTATCACCACTTTTTGCGTCACTTTCCTACAGGTATGCCAATATTAAAATTGTTATTAAACAGAGCTTCTCACCAGTTATCTGAACCTGTAGTTTTTAATTTAAATGTATTCTTCTTTCAGTCAAGTCAACAAATAGCACAAATATTGTCAAATGTGATTAAGTGATATAGAGGTTGTTACTGTTTCCAATCTGAATGTGGTGAAAAGTAGCCACCATCTTAAGACCATCAGGCATAAGTAAGATTACAAAAACTTTTTTTAACTTATCCCAATTCTTGGGCTTTCTATTCAGTATGAGGCTTATTACTGTTTTGTTTGTTTGTTTGTTTGTTTTTTAATTGAATTTCTTACTTATTTATTGTTCGTGTTTTACTGGATCATTGTAGATATGGCACTGATGAAGAAAGCTAGAAAAATTAACAGAAATAAGAATAAATTTAACTGATGAGAGATCACCTGCATTATTAGTAAATTTGTGTAGTTTCCCATTTGGTTATCACCTGACAGGAACTATTGTTACAGTACTAAATTGACTCACTTTTCTTCCATCTCCTTCCTCTTTCTCTCTTCTTCCTCTTCCTTCTTCTTCCTCTCATACTCCAGTCTTTCCTGCTCTGCCATCTGAGACATCATCAGCTCTTCCTCTGCTCTTCTTTCCTCCTCTTCTTTCTGTTTCTGCAGCATCATTTCTGTTACAACAATAAAAATAGATTGTTTGTGTACTGGAGGAAAGAATTTTATGTAAACTCTGTTTGGTCAAATTTCCTTTTTTTTTTTTTCAATTCCTTTTTTTTTCCTTAGTATTATTGTTGTTGTCACTAACAGGAAGCTGGACTTTAAATGCATAAGAAATTAGAAGAAAACAAATGAGATACAAGAGACAATATATACAAAACAAATGAAAAAGGCAAATTTCCTAAACAGAATGCAAATAAATACAAAAAAATAGCAAACATATTTGACAGTTCATTTAAAAAAGAAAACATTCTGTCTCATATTCAGTTCTATTTAATAATAATGTTGTCAAATATATCCAAAATGGTATATTATAATTTCATTTTTTCTTGACAGTCTATAAACCTGATGTGTTCATAAGTAAATTCTCTACATTCATTCTGTTTATGCTCAACATAAAAACTGTGAGATTATTTTGAGATTTACCATGACATTCCATTTTAAGATTACAAATCTTCCATTTATATTCTGGATTAAATCTGCAAATGCTGATGACATATTTATTTTGATATTCAGTGGCAAAATGCAATAAATAATAAGTTCAATGATGCCCTTTGAGAATATTTGAAATAGTATAATTTTATAGTATACTTTTGATATTGCGATTCAGGTTTATTACTGCTATTTTGTCATCTTAAGATCAATTTCTTAAGTCAAATCATAGATTTCTATCTTGATAATATAACTTTAAATGATAATGAGTATTCAAATAATGACTTTGAAGATATTCTTTCATTCTCATCATCTGCACGAAAAATATATATGGTGTAATCTATAAAAATGTGCGCTACAGTTATGATTTACTTATCATTATAAGCAAGCAAATCAGCAAGAAGAGAAGTTATGATCTCTTTAAGTCTTACGAACTAAATGGCAAAAACAGCACTTCCTATGTCACCCTAATGAGACAGCACCACTTTATCAGTGATACAGGTGTAGACATTTTTGTGATTGGTATGTGAGAAACTGTTTTAGCACTATATTGTTATGCCCCTTCCTTTTTTGATTTATTCAAGCACAATACTTACTGGAATGAATAATCTCATCTCATTGGCTTTTAAATGTTGACTAAAATGAAATTATCTTGCTTTTGAATTGTCTTTCTCAATACGATAATCCAGCACAAAGTGTTGTTTAATTTTCTTCTGTGATGTGATGATGTAATGCTATAACATTAAAAATCTCTTCCTGGACCAAGAATGCTGTCAGTGATAATTTTCCTTGTACATATATTTGGCATAAGTATCTTTTTATAGATGTCTGATTATGTAAAAACTAAATGGCAGAGTTGCAGAAATTAATTTCTGTCACCATGCTTATCAAGTTGTGGAGATCTTTTTTGAATCTATCTTGTTCTGATGCTATTAATTTGTGATACTTTTGCATGTGACTGTGAATATCTTCCACTTATACTGTGATCTCATCAACATGAATACAAGTTTCTTTTGAAAACAAATAAAGTTTATCCTATCTCATGTTATGTTATCTAATAATTGTGTTAATTTGCATTCTCTTACCATGCTTTCTCATCTCCTCTTCATGCTGTTTTCGTTTCATTTCCTCCAACTTTTTCTGGTATTCCTCTTTAGCCCTTCTCTCTCTCTCTGCATCCAGTTTCTGCCTCCTCTCAGATTCTTCCTTTTCTGTCCTCTCTTTTTCTTCTGCTTCTTTCTGCATTTGTTTGCGTAATCTGCAAATTTTAAAGTAAAATTTCATTCTATGCACTGAGAACAAAGGACATATCATGAACATAATACGAGCACCTTAGTAATGTTTAGGGGTGGGGGGAAGGGTTGAGTTACCAGTAACGTGGTGTACACGTGGACCATAATATTAGTATTACTGCTGAAAAAAATCTAACACCCATCCAATAGGATTTAATTTTCTTCCTTTTCCCTGAATCACTCTGACAACTAATTTTTTTGTTTTTGTTTTTTGTCTTTTGTTTTTTTCTTTTCAAAACTACTAAAATGGCTTGAGTATCTGTGTTGTCATCATGATTATATGTCAGGCAAGCCTGAGCCCTGAAATGGTATCCTTTAAGGAAAGATGATAACGGGCAGGCCACTTAATGAGCCATTTTGACCATCAGCCAAATTACTTCACTTTACCTCATTTACAAGAGGTATAATATAATCATTGAACACAATTTACAAAGAAGGAAAAAAACAATTTCTTTTGTTTTTAGAAACACAAGTAACAGAAAATTCTGAAAAATTCATCACATGATGACATCTTTTTTTGTCAGTGTGACAATTTGTTCATGTTCTGCTTCACTTGTTTTAAAAAACAGGATCTAAAGTGATTTTTCCTTCTTTACAATGCTTGTCTTATACTATTTGTACTTGCCAAGTAACTATTTGTTACTTGGTTGTAACACTGAAAAAGAGGCTCACTATATCCTGTAAAGTAAGAGTGGACAATATAAATGACAAAAGCAGTCAGACAGATGATGGAATTATGAGAACTGTTCCAAGACTGGGTGGAATGGAGATATTTGTTCCATGGTCTACATATCAAAAAAAACATCAAAGGCAGTAATAGTGATGCCTCACTGAAAGCTGATCATCAAAATATGAACACACAGAACAGTTAATTTCAAATGGAAATAACAACTCACCATTCAACAGCTGTGAAGACCACATTGAACAAGACAATACAGAAGATAACAGAGACATTTCTTATCAAGAGCACAACACTTATTGAGCTTATCTAAATGATCACTTATTTCATCTATTCAAAAACAAAGTTGATATTTTTAAAAAATGAAATGAAAAGATAATAACTTCCTTACAATGGAAATAAACAACATTGGCAAAGAAACTGACTTTTTCATCGTGTTTTGTGCATACTATGACATTTGTATTTTGTTCTGAATGGCAGCTAAAGATTCTAACATGGCAGTGATCATTAAGTGAAATCTATCTTTGATACTGAAATCATTTACACCAGAGGGCTACAACAGCTATTGCATGAGTGTATGTATGATTGGCTACCAAGAACCATAAAATCTGTCTGGCACTTAATTCATCCATGTACCCATGTGGGATCTCAGGCCACAATCGGATGCAGGGAAGTGGTTGCATAATGGGAACTAACAAGGAATGCCCTAAAGAGTTAGTTCTGATCTTCAGTACTGCACATTTTTCACTTGACTATTTCATCTTTTATTTTCAGAGGCTTTCGTTCTCCTGCAAATAGTTTGCCTTTCAGGTCTGTTTGTGGCCATGATTTACCATTGTTCTTCAGCTACTATTATCAGCATAGGATTACTCCCTGTACTGAAGCCAATGTAACAAAGTCTTTTAACTAAGGACAAAACTCCATTTCATAAAGTAGAACAACATTTCAATTATAGCTGATTTTTCCAAGAGCTGTGGAATTCCTAGCATTCTGATAATAACTTGGAAGAGACAAACAGTTTTACCATCGTTGGTTAATACGATAGAATGGAAATGGTAGTTAATCAAGGAATTATAAGATAATTATCTATCATTTGCCAAATAAAAGGACTAATTTAGGAGAATTTAATAGTTTTTATCTTAAAAACAATGTTTCAAACATGCCCATGTGTTGCTGTTGCTTTTCTCTCTCTCTGCTAATTTTTATAGCTTCTTCTATTGAACGCAAGACATACTGGCAAACTATGCATTTGACAATGATTCCAATGTCATATTTAAGAGAAAGCAAAGACTGTCAAAGATAGCAATACATTTATTTATCAAATATACAGGCTTTCAATCCTAGGAAAGTAAGATTAATTCAGCTTAACAGCGTGCCCAGTTATTTTGGTCAGAATTTTGGGGAAAAGAAACTTTGTCCGAATCGTCGTGTCTTCATTAGATTTTTAACTGCCATGAATTCTCTAATGTTAGTACCACATGTGACCTCCAAAAGGTATTTACCATTAACCAAAATGGCTAAATGGTGGGCTTCCCTACCCAAGAAGCTACAGAGTCATAGAGTCACTGAACAATGGCAAGCAGATTCTAAATCTTTCCTATTCTTCAGTACAATTCAAATCCGTAATGCTTTTGCAAAGCAGCAGATGGCCAACCCCCTCGGTCATGGTTGTTTTTTATTTTTTTTAGTTTCAAATTAAGTAATGGACCTACCTTCTTTCTTCCTCTCTTCTTCTTCTTTCTTCCTCCATCTCTTTCTGCAAAGCAACCTGTCTCTCCACCTCCTCTTTCTCCCTTTTGGCTTGCTCCTCCTTCTCTCGCCTCCGCCTTTCCACCTCCTCTCTTCTCTTAGCTGCTGCAGCTGCTCTTTTAGCTGCTCGGGCCTCTCGGTTAGAGATGGACTTGAGGTTCATGTCCTCCCCTTCCTGGGTATGGCAGGAAAAAAAAATGTTCTGTAAAACGCATTGGGATTTATGGCCCCTTCTCCTAGAACCATGGAAAAACTTTTTCTTGGCATCTTAGGAAATAATGTACATGTACAATTAAACACTTTGGAGTTTGTGTCTTTTCTTTTCTCAAGGCACAGAAAAAAACACACTTATTAAAATTTATGTCCTCCCTTTTTTTGGACGTGAAAAACAAAGAAAACAAAGAAGAACAAAATATTACAAAGAAGAACATAGAAATTATGCCCCACTGCCCGCTCCCCTCCCCTTCTCCTCGAGCACAGACCAACAAAAAAGGAATGAAATAATAAATAAAACTTAAGATTTATGTATTCTGCTCTCTGTAATTGGAAGAAGAGAGTTGACTCAGGTCAATGATGACAAAGATAAAATAACTGTACTATCAGACAGGACTGGGACATAATTCACGAGAAGAGACTTAGGGGTAGGTGCAGACTTCTGGGATAAACTCCATGATGTAAGGAGGAAGGATTTCAGTATAATGAAATGATTAGTTTTTGGAATGAATTAGTAAAATTGTCTGAGCAGAGCACTTTGATCAGGGCTCAGAAACAGATGATAGATAATGATAAGCATGAAGCTGAAAGATATCCTCATGAAGTGTGAATCAGGTCAAAAAAGACTGATATTCAAATAAAGCATCAATTTCCATCATATTAATCCCTCATACTTGTTATTTGTTCATTTATTTAATTTATTTATTTATTTTTGTATACTGAGCTGCTTTATCAGTTGATAGTCTATGTCTTGTATTGTAAGATGTTTATAATCAGATTAAAAAATTTGGAAATTTATGTATTTTCTTTATATTTGCAACTTTTTAAATCAAAATTTTAGTAACTGGTTGGTCTCTTTGTCGGCTTTCAAAACACTTTAATAAATGATGACAGTAATGGTATGACTGATGATCAGTCGCCCCAAGAAAGAACAAGGAGTTTGAAATGTGGGCACTGCCATCACTTTATTCAATTTTTAAAATATCAAATTCTACAAATTGTTGTCTGTTTCTGTTAATGTAATAGGTTATTTGTTGATTAACAGTTCATCTCAAATTTTAAGACATTTCTTTAAATTGCCCTGAAGAAGAGCCAACTTTGAAAATTTGGCTTGTGATACCAACTTATCCAATTTCTACCATGTCCACTTCTTCATATTTGCTTCTTTTTGGTGTCTTTGATTAGTTGCCGGTAGTCAGTCACCTTATTTTTTAAGACATTTTTATAAAATTATTGTAATGGTACTGGTGATGATGATGATGACGATGATGATTTGGTGTATTTAATTAGTTGCCGGTGGACAGTCGTCTTAATTTTAAAACATTTTTTGTAAAAATGATGATCAGTCGTCTTAATTTTAAGACACTTTTTGTAAAATGATGATGATGATGATGATGATGATCAGTCAAAAATTTGGCTAGCATTATAAATTCATTTTATTAGCTCAATTCTAAATTTTTCATATTGTTTTTCAACTTTTTTGGTGTATTTGATTAGTTGCCGGTGGACAGTCGTCTTAATTTTAAGACATTTTTTCATAAAATAATGAGAATAATGATAATGACGATGACAATGTCATGTATGTACAATGAAAAGCAACTGTAAACAACAGGATTTACACTGGCATCAGTGTCTTTCTATTCTGCAATGAGGAAAGATAACAACCTACTCACAAGCTACACCAATAGCAGACACAAAAAATAAAAATAACATACAAAGCAGCAACCTAGTATTACATTGAGACCACATCTTTTTTTCTTCTGACAATCAAGAAAGACAAAGGCAAGACCATAGTACAAAACAAGCTGCAATGTTCACACTGACACTTTTTTCCTTTATATATTACTGAGAGCACACATAACTGCACACAAACAAGCTTCAATTGTGACATTGTTGTTTCTTGACTTTCTTTACTACACTGAGAAAAGAACACAATGTCAAGCAAGTTCTTTATGGCTTTTTATCTTACAATGAGGAGAGAACCCATCTTACAAACAAGCCATAAGACACATGCATTTTAGTGACTGTCTATTCTTCTGTGAGGAATTGACACATCAACAACCTATTTGTGAATTTCTACTCTACTGTAAGGAAAGAGCCCAGACCAAAAACTAGCAACAGTAAACACACTGCACTAGGTGGCTTTCTATTCTTGTATAAAGAGGAAATATCCAGTTTATATGTATTTGTGGCTTACAAACAAGTGATGAAATACATATTAACTGTTTGTCATTTTCCATCCTATACAATGGGGAAAAGACCCTTTCTATTAAAATGTGTGTGTATGTGTGTCTGTGTGTTTTTGTGTGTGGTTGTTTGTATGTGTGTGTGTGTTTTATCTTCCAGTGAGCGAAGGCAACAATCTAATGACAAGCGACAATACATGCGCTGTTTTTTCTGATTTTATATCATACAATGAGCAAATAAAACACTTTATAGGTAAGTGACAAAGCACATGTGGCTATTTGTGACTTATTATCCTATGGTGAAGAAAAAAAAAACTTTCTACAAATAAGGCACAATAAACATATAGCTGTGTGTGTCTTCTATCCATGACAAACAAGCGACTCGACATTTGCAGTGAGACTGTGTGCTTCCCTTCCTAGAACTGGAAAGTAAAAGAAGCTGCACACACACAAACCCAATACTCACATCCAGCTGTGTGGATTTTTGCTCTGTCTATAATCAGGATAAAAGACAATGGCATGATGAAAAAACATCATCTTTACATGTACTCTAGTTTTCTAGAGATCATCAGTAATAGTTTTCTAGAGATCATCAGTAAAACTTCGTTATCTTGTGCTAGATAGTCCTGATACATTTAACAACAGTCTAGCTTTCCCTGGTATGAATATCAATTGTTATAATCATCATCATTCCAATATCACTGCAATAAAATTTCTTTAACATTTTGTAGTATTTGTCTGTGGGTTTTTTTGTTTTTTTTTCTGTTTTTTTTTTTTCATCTCAGGATTTGAGAGAGACCTTAACCTTTTTCAGTCAATTGGCATTTTAACATTGAAATAGCAAAAATGCCATTATTTAACTAAATCCAACAGTGGCCTAAATCACTTTTTGATTCTTATGGTGTTTTGACATTATTATGCATTTTGTCGATGTCCCAGTAAAGTGACTTCTGCTTTGGAAGTCTATTTCAGGCTTCTGCAGTAAGTCTTTTCTCACTACTCATTCTTGATTTTGCTGCTGAATATAAACTCTGCATTCATGTCTGGGAAATGTTCAATGTTTACTTATCAACATAGGTGTTAAAAATGAGAAAGTAATGATAACAAGCAAAATGGCTGTTTCCCCAGAGAGGAAAAGAGCCAACGTTTTGAACACCGCTTGTGACTTAACAAAAGAGAACATCGCTAGTGACTCGATTGAGAGTTGAGCCTTTAGTGATGTTCCTCTCTATTTTCTCCAGCTAACTTTTGTTTTCTCATAACCTTCACATCTAATTTTATTTAATTCTTAAATCACTAGTAAATAGTAAAGGTCCCACCCTTAGGATGCTGAACATGCACAAATGCCTGTAAGTGGTAACAAAACCACAATTTCTCTGAGGGATACTGCATCAATTTCAAGCTAAAAAAGTCATAGTCTGTAGCTGTCTACGTGGCCATCATTTTTTATTTATTTGGACAAGCTCTTGACATCATTTGTGTGACCTTTCTACTTCAGACATAAAAATTTGTCAATACTTGAGCAAAACCTTAGTTTATTTATTTGTGTGTGTGTATGTGTGTTTTGTTTTCCAGTGATGGAAGGCAACAACTGAATAACAAGCGACAATACATACATTGCTTTATCCATACAATGAGCAAATAAAACAGCTTACAAGCAAGCCACAAAAACACATATGGCTGTTTGTGACTGTCTATCCTGTGGTGAAGAAAGAAATTTCTTACAAATAAGGCACAATAAACATATAGCTGTGTGGGTCTTCTATCCATGACAAATAAGCCACTCGACATTTGCAGTGAGACTGTGTGCTTCCCTTCCTAGAACTGGAAAGTAAAAGAAGCTGCACACAGGCAAACCCAATACTCACATCCAGTTGTGTGGATTTTTGCTCTGTCTACAGTCAGAACAAAAGACAATGGTATGATGAAAAAACACCACTAACACATGTATTACAGTTTTCTAGAGGTAATCAGTAAAACTTTGTTATCTCTTGCTAGATAGTCCTGATATCTTTAACAAAAATCTATCTCACCCTGGTATGGAAGTCAATTGCTATAATCATCATCATTCCAATATCAATGGGTTTTTTTTTTCACTAAATGATTTGAGCGAGACATTAAGATGGGGGGGGGGGGGGGGGGGGGGGGGTTGGCTCCCCGAA
>JBCEWB010875874.1:0-15861 GCA_039654565.1 Peronia peronii
TTAAAACGTTATAAGTTCAACCCTTTAAAAAAGTACTCTTGGGACCCCCCCCCCCCCCCCCCCAAAAATAAGCATTTAAATACTGGGGAAAAAAAGCAAGTCTGAGTCTCTATACTATATTTGGCTGGGCACAGAATAGCTGTAGACATATCATACAGAGGATTGAGCTGGGCACAGAATGATTGTAGACATATCATACAGAGGATTGAGCTGGGCACTGAATGGTTGTAGACATATCATACAGAGGATTGAGCTGGGCACTGAATGGCTGTGGACATATCATACAGAGGATTGAGCTGGGCACTGAATGGCTGTAGACATATCACACAGAGGATTGAGCTGGGCACTGAATAGCTGTAGACATATCATACAGAGGATTGAGCTGGGCACTGAATGGCTGTAGACCAGCAACTCCAGTGACCCAACTTTACCACTTGCACCACTCATGTGCAAAATTGGCAATAAACTAGCATGACAGATGTACTGTATAAACGTGGCAAAGAAATCCGCAGAATTTAGGGTGATAGAGAACTGGTGTAGTTCTAGAATTGCCACCCATTTTCGCCAAAGACACTGCCTTGAGGGCTTTTCTCTTATGGAACTCCTATCAGACAATACCAAATAGTTTTACAGGCACTAGTCATGTTTCAGATAGACTGCTGGTGGACTGACTACATTCAGAATCTTATCCTACATTTATCAATCAATTCTAATCTGAGATGTGTCGAACTACAAAGTTGGGCCAAAATTTCCTACATGTGCAATCTACAGCCGATCTATCCACTACAGCTACCAATGTGTGCCTCTGTAATTTCATGATTATTGTAACTGTCACATTTAACAATGAACTCAATTGTCTATGTATTAGAGATCAAGGCAAAGTGGTTGACAAGTGTTAGTTAATCAGGGATCATTGACTGGTGACTGTTTCGTTAGTTCCAAGACCAGTCAATGTAATATTGTAAGAGTAACAGCTATTCTGCGGACATATCACACAGTACAGGACATGTCAATAAAATATTGCTTGTAAACTTTGCAAGGCCCTCCTCAGTTATATAAACCAAGTAAACAATTTTGACACTGCCAAAATGCAAATTGTAAAAAATATTTCCATAATGTTCATATTAATGATCATTATCTTACTTCAAAAACAAGAGGAAAAGACATGGAATATTCAGTGATTATAATCCAAACAATCTTGTGGCAATCCAAAGTTTGGTATAGACACAAAATCAATTTTTACTTTATACGGACAGTGGTGCAATAGTGATAGGGCACACGAATAGATCATCTCATCTGTGGCTATTACTGACTTTTTCTTTTCTTACAAAATGGTTCTACACTTCTAGTGGTGTTCATTTCTTTCATTACATGATTATATTCTCAGACAGCTCAATAGGCACAGTATCCAAAATTTTGGGAGGACGAGAGAGAGTTGAGACATTAATCTTGAAAGATGCTTTCAACACAATAGCATTATCCAAACACTTTTTCCCTGTCCAGTAACTGTTGTTGTCCTGTTTTAATATCTGAGATTTTATAAGACTCACCTCTGAGTTCTTCACGCACTCGGACCAACTTTGCTCCAATTCCCTGAAGATTCTCCCCCTGTAATACAGATGTTCAAGTCAATGCAACATCACATTTCAGATGTTTGTTTGAGACGTTTGGTGGAATGGTGGGATTGGGGGGAGGGGATGATGATGGATGTTCCTAAAGACTGAGAATTTATGATGAGATTAGAATTTCAACATACTATTCCACTTCACTTTCCTATATCTTAAAACAGAACCCAAGGGCAATTTACACAAACATCATAACATACTTGAGCACAAAGTTAAAAATTCACCCATATTTTATTATTTTTGCCCAACTAACCCTGTGAGAGCGCTGACTCAAACAATGACGTCTCCTGACAAAAACAAATTTCAGGGTTTGCTCTGGTGATAAAAACAAAACAAACAATGAAACAAACAAACAAAACTGTCACTTCTCGCAAAACTTGTTTTTACTCTCCTTTCTCATTTACTTTATCTGGCTATGAGGTGCTGCACTATAACCTACGGCCAGACGACCCATTCCTGTCTTACCCCAGCGGACATAGAGAAACTGAAATTTTCACGTGTTCTCAATCCTCGGATAAATCTGAGCTCACATTAGCTTAGATTTAAACAGTTTCCACAGGCAAGATGACATGGAGCAAATGGCGGCCTAAAACTATAGGGAAACGGGTTTGAGAGTGTTCTTCCGGTCACCATATTTCTTCCAGGGAACGAAAAGTGCTAATACTGACGGATAAAATTTTTAAAGAAAAATAAGAACAGATTTGTTACAAGTACAACAAATCACTGGCATAGGCAGAAACAATCAAGATTCATTCCTTTGAACAATTTGCCGATAGCAGTAATTGTTATGATTCTTTGCTTGGCGAGTTGTACAACAGATGGTGATTTTGATGTTCATTTCCTTCATACTTAATTGTTTTAAAATAGCTAAATTTAGAAGAAGCCAAGAGAAGACTGTCGGATGCAAATTTCAGAATGTTGCTTTATTCAGAAGCTACTGACGTAGTGGTTATGACTTCTACAGAATCCAGCAAGAAAAGAAAACATTTTCCCGTTTAGTATACATGCAACATTTCAATCTAAAGAATAGGATCATCCCAACTCTATATGCATGCCAGATTCAGTCTGAGGAAATTTTTGGGTCGAAATTTGAATTTGGAAATTTTGCCTAGACAACATAACCTCTAAAATATATTCGCCCACTTCTGAGAATGCTAAAAGTTGGGCTTTCCTACCCAAGAAGCCAGGGGCGGAACAGTTGAGCTATTGAAGGACAAAAAAAAAGGTTCTAATACATCATCTCTTTCTGGTAGGATTCGAATATGACATTTTCGCATTTTTAACGAGAGGCAGATGTCTAAACCCTCAATCACAATGTCCCCCTCAAAGCAAATGTATTGTCTCTCTTGCCCAAAGTTTGTTTGTTTGTTTGTTTTCAAGTAAGCCTATTTTTTTTAGCAAAGGAGGAACAGACCTTTGTAGAGCCACAGTCTATTTTGAAATGTACAGAGAGTTTGTCTAAAAGTAACCAATATCGGTATACACCTGATAGAACAAATCCTCTGTACAAGAGATTGCACTGCTAAGCAGTTGTTCTTACGTGAGCTTTTTTTTTTTTTACAGTCAGGCAAATTACTTCCCTTTGCAGGGTATATGGGGCATGAGACAACAATTGTAAGGAAGGAAAAAATCATCAGTTCTTTTGTGTGGGTTTTTTTTTTTTTTTCATTTCAAACATGTTCAATAAAACATTTACAAAGTCCTTCATATGGTGAAACATTTTCTCTTTACCATGATAAAAATTCGCACAGTTTTAGTTGCACGAAAGTGATTTTGTCCTTCATTACCATGCTTATTTTATACTCCAGAGATTCACGTAGCTGACAAAGCGGAAATAATTTGGCTGAAAGTAAAAATATCTCATTCAATTCTGTATCAATAGATATACTCACATATCCAGACGGAGCATTTTGCACAGTGTTTCTGTCATCTGCCTCATCCAGGCCTGAAACAGAAAGAAAACACATTCTCGTCAGCTCATGCACACAAATTATTTATTAAAGTTTCGCCCATATTTCAACATAAGGTCATGGAGTCGTAGAGCACTCATATTTCATATCACTAACATCTCCATCCCTTCCTCTGCTGCCAACAAAAGGAACATTTCCCCTAAGCTGTTCTGAACAAAACAAAATAAAACAAAAAACAAACAAATAAACAAAAATAACAAACAGCCTGCCATGTTTAAAGATATGAATTTTTCCACAATTTGAATGAGGTAAAGTCCTCTAAGTACAAACTGACTAAAACCTCTGTGGCCTCTCAACCTTACTCCATACAAGTTATACTGGCCACTTCATGTCAGTCAGGAATACAGTGTAGGATGTGAAGAATGGACTGTCAGTAAAGTGAAGTTGAAAATAATTATGTGAAGTTCTCACCTGAGGCTGATCCGCTGACCAGACGCGCTCCCTGTCCCTGGACCCTTGAAGTGTTGACATTTCCAGGGTTGTTATTCCTGGTATGAAAACAAATCATGTAAGTCTAGTTCAAAATTATTTCTTTGAGCTTTGCTCCTTTAGATTGATACAGTCTGTAATATGGCCGGTGGAACAACTCTGGTTTTCATTGCCATGCTACAATGAAAGAAAACTATCTGGGATGCCAAACTTTATTTCTTTGGACTTTGTTCCTTTCAAATGATGCTGTCTGTTATATGACTTGTGGAACAGTTTTGATTTTTCCTGTTATACTACCAAAAAAGACAACCATCAGGGATGTGAAACTGATTCAGTGAAAAAGGTGAACAATTTTCCGGCTCCAGTGTCAGTTTATACACAAAAAAAAGATAAAAATAAATAATGATAATAATAATAATGATGATAATAATAATGATAATAATAATAATAATAATAAATAATAATAATAAATAATGATAATAATTATGATAATAATAATAACAATAATGATAATAATAATAATGATAATAATAATGATGATAATAATAATAATAATAATAATAATAATAATAATGATAATAATAATAATAATAATAGTGATAATAATAATAATAATAATAAATCACCTCCATTTTCTTAGCAGAATTTTGTTTCGTTTGCATGTTTCTCCTTACATTAACAGAACTTGTAATTTCAAATATAACATGATATAGGGATGATTCTTAATTTAAGAAAAAAAAATATTGCTTCAAGAAAGAGGAGAGGAACCACAACAAAGTGCCCTTGAGTGCCGACATCATGATCTTCAGGTTTTCGAATCAAAAGATACTGGTAGTTAAACTTTTTATATCTAGATCTAGTTCTGGCTTGGGAATGACTTCTTTCTTGCATCAGTATTTCTAAAAATGTGGCCATATTATATATCTATACTATAAATCTGCAACAAAATCCATAAAAGGGCTTATGGACTCGAAAACTACTGAATGAATCCATCTGTAATTTGGCACACAGAATTCTTGCACAAAATCTGTGTCTCTACGTACAGAAATTTGAAGAAGCATATTTGACGTTATTCTATAAATGCGATAATAATTGAATAATAAACTCGTGAGGGTGTTTGATCCGAACTGTACGATGATAGAATGGGAGGGGGTGGGAAGGGATAGTGTGGTGAATTGCAGCCCGCAGCGCACGCTCAGCCTGGTATCTACTCAGTTTAGTCGTTGACTATGAGACTCCGGTTTAAGAGACAAAATATGCGACCCGTAATATTTCGTATTTGTTGCTCAGCAGGGTACCGTTTCCATTCAATTATCTTCAATATATCTGTGATACACTTTCTGTGTATCACCTCGTCATGCGTTTTTCACTTTTTTCTGTTTCCCTTTTGAGAGTGAAACGGTCATATGTACAGGGTAAATTTTGAAGCCCAAATACATTATGCTTTGAGTGGGTGTGAAAACTGACTTGTGTGGGCGGACCACGAAACCCAGTATAGTGAAGAGGACGACTGTATCTGACATCGATACATTCTTAGCGAATTTTTCCTTGGTGTTTCCTGAGTAGAGAGTCATCGAAGAGCCAAGCGGGCTCGAAAATTTGACCAGCGAGATCAGTTTAGCTTTATTGTCTCAATTCTAAATACTTCGTACTGTTTTTCAACTTTTATGGTGCATTTGATTAGTTATCGGTAATTTAAAGACATTTTTCGTAAAAAGATAGCCTGAGCTAACGTGACCTTGACTATGGAGGTGGGCGAAATAGGTTTCGTATTTTTAGTGAAATTTCATTGTGCCTGGGCCAAACCATTTGGATAACGTGTGAATTTGAATATTCTATTCCTCCACTTAAATGTTAGGAACTTCTGATGTTCTTCTGCAATTGGAACACTGCAATATACAGAGACTAAGTCAATGCCTACCATAAAACAACAAGGAGTTAGCAACATTAAGGCTGATTTGAAACTTTCCATTTTGAACTTCTTGTATATCAAGTTTTGATTCAATTTTTTTCAAATTAAGAATGACCCGAGAGATCCCATCCTGTTTTTTTCTTGTAAAAATGTTTGAAATGGCCTCCTATGGCTCGTATGAAGCCTCAACAATTACTTGCCCAAAAGAGTTTTTATTTCTTCGTCAATAGCTGAATGAAATTTTATCATCAGACATTAGTATATTTCAACATTTATAGTATGTTTGTGGCCTCTCGTCATCAAATTCTATTCGTTTTTGTACCAAAGCAAGTAGTTGACGATCACCTGTTAGTGTACGCCATTATTCAATTCTCTCTTTAATTTGGCCAGCTTGGAAAGCATTCTTCAGTTGCGTATTATACCTAGTCATGGTTGGGCATGAATCAAACTGTAAGGCCCATCATTTGCTGGGCGATAGTTGGGAATGAATGTGTGCGTGCGTGCCTAAGACCATGAAGGGACGCGGCGGCGGGGAGGAAAGCCATTGTCCTCCCGCCGCTCCACATGGACAGGTGCTATTAAAAGTATAATTATTCCAATTTGTAATTTCAGTCAAGTTTTTTTTTTCCAATGCTCTCATCTAGGAGAAGGCCGAGGACCTTGTTCGCTTCTAGCATTTGCGTCAGCAACTTTGTTTGATTATGCAATGCGGACAGAATTTCTGTCTGAGAATCCTTCGCCTGTTTTGTCAATTTTCTTTCCAACTTCATCTCTCCCTTCCCCGTCTGAACTGAATGCAAAGACAAAAGATCTTCGTGTGGCGTAGATATCTTAGCAAATGTCAGAATAATACAACAGAAATTTAATGTTATTGATCAGTGTAAAATTTGTACTACTCCCTGATGGTTTGCGAGATAAAATTGGTGTTTTACTTCACAGTGTTTAAAGTTGAGGAGATGATATTGTTGTAGAGTAATGTTTCACTTCTTTCATGCCTTTTGTTTCTTTCAGTTAACTCGATGCTCTTAATTTACTTGTGCACACAGCTCTCTCTGTTCCCTTCTTTCATTAACTTTGTAGCTGTTTTTCTAAATATTTGTAATTTGTCATCCAACACAAAATTCTCAACTCAATAATCCCTTGAGATAACCTTGAGGTATATAGAACGTAATAATCTCCGTTCGTAGAGCGGGTTTTGTACTAATATATTTATATCAGATGTGTTGTCAGATGTGAGCAGCTGATTTCTCTTCAAATCTTGATTCAAAATGGGACGGGCTATTCTTTAAATGATCCTGGATCAAACACGACAGAATGGACGTAATCATTTTAATGCCATTTTCATATTCAAGAAGGGCAGAACTTTTAAAGAAAATAAAAACACAAACTTTAGCAAAAACTAAATTTCAGGACGACCTCCCCCCCCCACCGGGTCAACAAGTTTTTAACTGAATTTTGTACATTTCAAATTTTCAGCGTTTTCAGTTTGATTATCTTTTCAGCCTTTTCCAATTTTGATATGATGAAAACTCTTCTAATCCATCTCTATAATGTCATCCAGCTGGCACGTCGAAACATTGCCTTACGGAAGAGCACTTTCAGTCGGATAGGAATCAAATTTTAATTATACAAAATCATGGGACGTCCGTGGCTTAGAAGCTCAGTAGCAAGCTGTGACTGTGAAATTAATTTAGAACACAGTTCTTGTTACCAACAGCATCAAGAGGCCTGGAGATCGAATTCGTGAGTTTTTTTGGGAAGACTTGTATATTGCACTGAAAAATAATAATAATAGATGATATTGCCCATAATCAGTAAATACCTTAGATTGACTAGGAAAGAAGAAAAAACTCGGCGAAATCGAATTCCTGACATACAACTGCCCGTACATACATATTCGCAGACAAACATTTACACAGTTCACATAAAAAAAGAACCTCATTTTTGCGTTACTGAAAGAACACTCGTCCCCTCTTTCCCCTACCCTACCTCATACACATACACACACAACACATATTGTTGGAGCTCAAAACATGATTTAGTTCTGGTATGTTATCATTATTTTGAGACCTGAAAGTTATGTAAGCCAACCAACCGTACAGAATGAGAATCTGAATACTTTGTCAATACTTTGGCAATACTTTGCCATAACTACAAGCTGTTATCCTTGACATGGAAATGCTATATCTGATCATTCATCCTCTGTAACCTCACAGTGTCCAGAACTGGGATCTTAACCAGGGGGTGGGAATAACAGACAATCTTGATTGTTTTGAAGATAGAATAGTGCATACAATGCCCTGCTCCACCTCGAAGGAGGAAAGAAAATGTCGAACTAACCGAAAGTCGAGTAAATTAAGTTATGGGAGTAAAGATGCAATAACTGGACAGAAATACATTTTTACTTCCCTTTAAATTGTCAATCTCCAGTTGTTTCATGAATGTTTCTCAACGATGTCAGATTGAGGACGACTACTTTTGTGTATCTATAACAGTTTTTTATCATAGCATGTTGTCTACGTGAGCCTCCTAAAATTGCCTTTTGTGATCATCCATTTTGTTCCACATCTCTTGATACCACATATACATATATTACATACATTTCAGCAGCACTGGCTATGCAGTTTGCTGTTTTTGAAAGACGTAACTCCATTAGCTGTGAAAATTTATGAAAAAAAAATAAACACTGACTCAGAGATCAAGCAGACTAGACATAACAATATTGCCGTGCCCACTATTTTCAAGCAACCACGACACAGCATTGGTAAGCGAAGCCGGCCAGTGCAGGGACACACTGGGCGTTCATAGATACCTTTCCTAGCTCTCATAATGCATTCACACTTTAACAACTAGACCTGCAATGACTAATTAAATCTTCTACCGCAATCCCCTTTCCTCCCCCCTCCCGTCCCTGCAAATGAGTTACCGCGTCATTACCCGTCATAACCCTGAACAAGACTGATGTCCCGTCGTGTAGCCAATGCGGTATTTCGAGATCGGTCATAATTATGACTGAGGAAACATCGCTCACATGTGGCTTTGTTTATACTGTGTGACATCTCTCAGTGCTTATCATCCATCAAGACTTGACTGTCATACACAGAACATGTACTCAAATGACGGTGGGAGCAAAAATCCTCGGTTATGTGACCGATCTAGAAATATCGCATTCTTTGAGCTCATCAGTGAAAGTGGCCTACACCATTTTGCCACTTCCCCTCAAGTCTCCAGCATGGTGTGATGGCCTCAGCCTCTCTTCCCCCAATCTAGTTTTCTTACAGACTCTTATCAAGATCTTTCTTCCGCACTATGGCTAAGTAATTGTTGTCTTCTGGCCCACTGTGTAGTAACCCAGTACTATTTCCAAAGGAAATCTCTCGTACAACCGCTGGCACAGATCACATCTTCCTGGTTTTCTACCTACCACCTCAACCCACCAAACAACGGAACTGGGACGAATTCCAATGTCGCCGAATCGCTGACGAACTGATGGCGACTCTGTCACAACACCGGCTCGCATGCTTTGTCTGAGCCGCATCTGAACGTAGCTGCGACTGGCTCAGAGCAGTACCTTCAACGGCCATCGGTAACCATCTTGATGACAAGACAGTCCGTATGGCTGTCGCTCTACGGACTGGCCTTCAGATCTGTCAGCGACACCCTTGTTGCTGTGGGGCCATGGTGGACGAATTCGGTCTACATTCTTTATCGTGCCGATATAGCGCCGGTAGAATCCCCCGCCAGATCGCCCTAAACGACGCCATCAAGCGAGCACTCGTTTCTGCCGGCCTGTATTCTATCTTGGAACCTTTCGGCCTGACAGAGAGGACGGACGTCGTCCAGATGGGGCTACCGTTTTCCCTTTCGAAAACAGTAAGCCCCTCGCTTGGAATGCCACCTGCGTGGACTCATTTTCGGCGGGCAACATTTCTTCAACCGCGGCCAGCCCGGGATCAGCGGCCCTAAAAGCGGAGAAGGTGAGGCGCCTGAAGTACAGCAACTTTGTCAGTCAGCTTTCGTTTCCTCCTGTTTAGACATCAGGCGTGGTCGGCCCTGCTGCCTCGAGTTTATTGCGTAAGGTCGACAGCAGAATTTTGGCTGCGACTGACGAGCCAAGACAGACTCCAAAGAATCTCCTTGGCGATCGTGCGAAGTAATGCCTTCTCTATTATCACATCAGCAAGGCAGTCGTCGCTGTCGCCCGAAACCAATCAACCCCTGTGAAGTTACGGCTGCTTTCCCGAGATAGATTGGCTGATCCCCTGTCTTGTATAGAATTATGTTGTCTTTGGAGAAGGCTAACTTTCTGTGAACAAAATCCGTGAACTGGGCTTCTTCCTCATTTGCTTTATATTAGAATGCATTTCATAATTGTGGTAATAGGGACAGCACAAACTGAGCATGGACAACTCAATATCGAGAGAGAGACACTAGAGACCAAATATTATGTATCAGCTGCTTTGATTTTTATATCTCCAACTCATATTCGATTGTTGTCCGTTTGAAGGATTAATGTTTATGTAGAGGTTGAAATACGCTTGTTTCCCAAAAGTGCTTTTGTTATGTGTTAGAAGCTCGAGCGAAGCGGGATAATAAGGCTATGTTGTTGGTAGTGATAGGCCGGAATTTTCCAATAAAGAAGAAAAACGACCAGAATCACAAACAATAGTCAACCAACGAAGAGTCTTGAGCATTGGGCCAAAGCTAAGTGGAATTTGTGTAATTTAACAGACTAGATCTGTTTCACGACTATGCTAGTTATGCTCTCAAGTTGCTCCTAGAAAAACATGACACGGTTACTACTGTTTGTCACTTCAGAAGTGTTTCCATGGTTCAGTAGTCCAATTTATGTATGGCAATGATGATTAAAAGAGAAGGAAGGAAACGAAAGTAAAAGAGAAAACATAGAAAAAGAGAACTTTAGTAATATATTTACACTTCCACCAAAATTTTTATTTCCTTCAGACAATGAATTATGCTCTGTAATTTCGATATTGAATATTTAATCTAAACTTAAAGAAGCACTCGTGTATATTGACGATGGTTTGTTGTATTTTATGCCACATTTTTTCTGTATTCCTCCTTCTAGAATATTAATTCGACAAATCTTTCGAGAAAACATTCCTTAGCCGATTCATGCCAGTAAAATTGATCAAGTCGGTGTGAGAAGCTCTGCAGATTGAGCCTGTTTGCCCATGATCTACTTACCGCCTAGAAGCCATGTTGGATGATATCTGTGTTCAGTTTATCTGCTGACTTTTCTGTCACTTTGTGGTGGGTGTCGTTCAGATGTGGACCTTAGATGTATGTGAGATTTCTGCAACATAATAACAACAGGTGAGCTCGTAAAGTGCCAGAGGACATGGTCTTGCTCTCCGTCCCCACTTGCTACTTTAGCCAAGACAACTGAACTGGAAGCTAGATGGATTGTTGTCTTAACCACATTATCAAGTATTGTCAATGATGATGTGGGCAATAACAATAGCATAGCAGGGTATGTAATAATCATAATAACTAGTGATCAAAACAATACACGGTGTCACAATAATGGCCCTTAAAATTGCGCCGGTCTTGGCCGGAAATCACATGCGGCGTCACGAGTATGAGGTTACCTTGTGGGCGCTGCGCCGTGGCGGGAAAATTAGTTGATTTATTGGGAAGTTTCTAAATCAATTTTCTCTTTTGTGTTAAGAAATGAAAGAATCTACTATGTTTGTCTGCATTAGGTTTAAGTGGTTGTAATGTTGAAAAAAAAAGAAAAAAAAAACTAGTCTCCCACCTTAAATACTTCTGCTTGAAGTTGGGCTTTTTTTTTCTTTTAAATCACAGAGAGTTATATGAATGCTAGTTTTGATTACTTTTCACTAATCAAGCACGTTTCAGATCTAAACTAAATTTTCGGACATTATAAGCAACACCTTTAAGCATATGCATACCAAAGTCAGTTTTTGCTTCACTGAAAATAATGCTTCCACAGCAATAATTTTCATTCTTATGTAACTGTTTTACCCATTCAGAAAAGATCACTCCAGGTCCAATGAACTAAAGGTAGATCTTTGGGTATCCTTTTATTCACCTTTCTAATGGCGTCTTGTAAATTTCCTGTTGTGGAGTTGTTGGTACAATTTTGAATTCTATTGCCAATTACACGTCTAATAGTTTTTGCCATGTTCCTTAAATTAAACTTTCGAATGCACTCACTAAGTCTGGAGGGAGTGCGGAGTGGGGGGGGGGGGGGGGGGGGAGGGGAAATAGAACCAACTTTATAAAACTTCAAAGCTGGTCAATTTCTGAGTCATCGTCGGAAGAATTTGCCGGTACGATGGCGTTCCGCATGTTGAACCATGACAGGTAGGAGGGAAGGACGATTAATGGTCTAGCAACACGTGACCGCAGTCCAAACCAGAAATCAGTCACAATTTCAGGCGTTTTGAGATGGTGTGAATACATGATACAATAATGAAAAAATATGTAATTTATTTTCTTTAATGCCGTAAACATAATCAAAACTGCCACCAAAAATGAATTAAAGTATAAAAATGTCGCAAATAAACCAACACATCAGCCATAAAAAAGGTGGCAAAAATGCAACTTACGAAATATATATAGATATAGATATATAATGCAACTAAATATTAAACTGAAACATTATTATCCGGAAACCTTGCGCTCAAAATTCGTAACAATTTATAAACTAATCCATGAAAAAGATGAACATTGAGAGATCACACTGCCAATGTAGGTGTTACATCTGATTTTGATTCGCCAAAATTTAAGTGTGTGAGGGAAGGGGTGAGGGGGGGGGGGGGAAGGGACCTTGGGACAAGGGGGTCGCGGAGGGCGGTACCTGAATTTTGTTGTTGTTGTTGTTGCTTTTCAACAGTGCTCATTTTGTTATGTGTAAATGTATGATTTTTATTACCATGTCTGTCTAACTGTATGTATCTGAAAACTTGCTAGCGTGTCTGGTGGCAATGAAGAGGGCCGTCATCTTGGATTTTGTCCTTTTTATTTTTTTTTTTCAAAATTGTTTCCTGTGTTATTATTTCACACAAAATTATCTAAAGCTTTGCCGGTAATTTTTAACATCCAATATTTAAAAAATGGTACGAATATGTTGAAGTGTCATTTAATTCTTTCTTTCTTTCTTTTTTTTTTGTTTTGTTATTTATTTATTCATTTGATGAACTTTGACTGATACATACAGGATCTGATTTTCCTGTAGTCAACGTGTAAATGCTGGAATTATGTTTTCCCTCGATTACTTTGCTCACAATTGACAGACCTCGTTCAAATTTTGCGTAGCTTCCTGATCCAGTTTGATGTCACAGAAAAAAAAAGTCTTCTTTTAATTTTGCTCTTTAAGAAACCGTGTTTTGTCTATAAAACTACATTAAAAATGGACATTATGCTAATCCCAGGACTTTGTTCAGTTTTACAGAACAACACATTAGTAGTCCCATTTGAACAGTTGCATAAGAGAAAACGGTTAAACGCCATTTATCAAAATACGTGCTACGTTGCAAAATAGAAATTATAGCATACTTGTCTTAAAACCAGCAACACATAAAGTGAATATATCTTCATCGAAATTGCAAAACATGTTTGTGTTTTGCCAGATAAATGGGAAATCTTAACTTTGTTGCGCCGAAACGTGTGTTTGCGGTAGAATCTCCTCTAGATGATCAGGCCAACATGTTTGTTCAAGACGTTTTGTTTTCGATCTTGAAAAACATTTGAACTATTTAATTAATTACCAAGCAGTGTCTTCAGTCCTTAGCCCAGGAAGTATTCAACTATCTGAGAGGGGAAGTAATCCGTTTGGGTTTCTTGCGTTCCAGCGTCAACCCCAGATCGGACTACTGAGTCCTTTCAAATAACTAAATCTAGATTATGCCATACACACTAGGATTATGGGTTAACAAAACTGAGGGCAAAAGCTGCATGTAATGATGAAAATCATAGTAAGGCGCTTATGATACGAATATGAATAGTTTATTTGTCCATAAGGAAATACATTTTACCAATCATGCATATAAGATAATTTTAACAACAAAGTCATATAAAAAGGCATCTGAAAGCATTTTTTTCTTCAGCTATAATCTCCTCAGTTTGCATCGTTAACACAAACTTTGAACGAAAATTGCGACAGGATGGTCAAAAATATATACGTGATGGAAATCTCTAGAGTCCTGGGCTAAAAGATAATGGCACAAATAAAAGTAAAAAAACTGTCCACATAAGAAAAAATTATAATATTTATCAGCTCTGACTGCCATACGAATCCTGTCCTATTTTTGTTATATGAATAATAGCAGTGAGTATGTTGCACTTTTTGTGTTTCACACGCATACATGTAGATAAATAAAATAAATAAATATATAAAAAAGTAAATAAAAGCAAATAAATAAATAAATAGACAAAATAAGGAATAAATAGATGCATAAACAAATAGATAACAAGTAAATAAACGAAGAAATAAAGTATAAATTATTACATGCATTATACGAAGATATATTTGTCACAAGTGTCTGACTTATGATCTGGTAATTTTTATGCTGTAGCCTACAGCAAAGACCTTTAAAGTTTGAAAACAGCCGATTCACTGCAAGAAGTATATGTATTGAACTGAAAACTATGCATACAGTTATAAATTTCCTCCAGTATGCTCTTTCTTTTCGTCTTGTGCCATTCTTGTTTAAGACAAACAGATGAACATTAAAAAAAAAGCATCTTTAGGATATATGTGAATGTAGCTGTTAATGGTTGATTTCTGCAGATAACATGACTTTTTAACTACATGAAGTGTGAAATACAACTTTTAATCCTATAGTTTAGGTAATGAGTGTGATTTTCACCAGGTGATTTATTTCTTGATGCGAAATCGGCTGTACAAAAGGAGAAGTTGTACTCACCTTGAAGGTGTAAAAGTAACGAATTCTTGCACTGGAAACAGCAAACCTAACAGCAAAAGCAGTGATCACAGCAAATGTGGGGAGGACATAGCAAGCAATGTTATATAAGCCAGCACGTTGCTAAGGTATAGATCACTTGACTCTATAAACAAAAGACGATTGGCTCGGAGGTAGCAGATTTTCAGACCCAGTGAGATTTTTGACATACAAGTCAGTGGGTATGTAGCTATTCATCAGTTGTAATCTGCGTTCCAAAAATCAATGATCTACTCTCTCACCCCCTTCTCGTACATAATATTTTCACTCCTTGTCCTCTTAGTTTTTTTAACACTGATAATATAATGCACTACAGGTTGGGAGAAAGGGAGACAGGGAGGGGAGGAGACAGGAAAGTCCCACTGTTTCAGCAATGTCGATAAGAGCTGTATGATAATCAATTTCTTAGCCAGTGCAATGGAGATGTGTTTAATACCAGTCATGACATGAGCAGGTCGCTGAAGGCTAAACTATGGACCAAAAAACTGATATGTACCTGGACCTGACAGGGCATAGCAAAGGCACAAACAAACAAACAAAACATCTAGACAAAGATTCTGATTGCACTGTATGACTACAATAAGGTGCCGATCAGAAGAGTCTCAACAAGTTCCTGCCTGCCTGTAAATTTGTCACAGTTGTTGTAGTTGTTGTTCAGGTTCTTTCTACCTCTGTCTCTGATCAGTATTCAAAACGGTGTATTATTTGCAAATGTTGAAATTTTATTGTCTCTGCATGTATATTTTTCTATTTTCTCTCAGTCTCTCTCTTCTTTCTACCCATCCATCCATCAGATTGTATTACTACATTATGCTGATCACTCCAGTTTCAAGTTTTTAATTCTTCTCCACCCGGTCATGTTCGTTACCGACATTGAAGTAAAAGTATTTTTGTTGTTGTTAATCTATCTATCTATCTATCTATCTATCTATCTATCTATCTATCTATCTATCTATCTATCTATCTATCTATCT
>JBCEWB010875985.1:0-15860 GCA_039654565.1 Peronia peronii
TTACCTTACCTTACCTTACCTTACCTTACCTTACCTTACCTTACCTTACCTTACCTTACCTTACCTTACCTTACCTTGCCTTACCTTACCTTGCCTTATCTTACCATACCATACCTTACCTTACTTTACCTTATCATATCTTACCTTACTTACCTTATCTTATCTTATCCTATTTGTCTTGTTTTGTTTTGTCTTGTTTTACCTTGCCTTGCCTTGCCTTGTCTTGTCTTGTCTTATCCTATCTGATCGCATCTTACCATGTCATATCTTATTTTATTCTTATCTTATGTTACTGTGTCTTATTTTTTCTTTCCTTTTCATATCTGAAGGTACCTATTCATCTTTTCTGACATAGGCCCATAATGCTGCGTTCTGATGACTGTTAGTTAATACTGGACTTTTAGTCCAATGTCTGATTTTCATTTCTCATTCTTTTTTCTTTTTCTTTGTGGGGCGAGGAGATAGAGAATGAATGCAGACAGTTATGAATTCTCAATGGTGTTGCACTGAGCCCACGGAAGGACGATACACCACACAGCACTTGTAACCAGGCAAATATTGTCATTAACTCTTTCCATACGAAGCACAAGTATAGCCTATATATTTACACTTGTTGAAGCTATGTGGCTTCAGATACAAGACAACATAAAGGTTCTATATTTGAAATATACCATAATTAGTGTCAGCGTTTTACAAAAGAATACTATTTCTAGCTTTAGGATAGTCAGCGTATAAACCTATGAATCTTAGCTTTTATGGGAGTCGTAGGTAAAGTGTTAACCTCAGCCTGGTATTGCCAGGGCATATTCTTGTACATTGTTCGGTATCTCCTGCATGTCAAAATCGGTTATCTTTCATCAAGTTTATAAGTCATACATCAAAATAACGATTGCAGTTTGTGCATTAATTGTGTGTGTGTGTGGGGATGGAAAGGGGGGGGGAGGGGAAGAGCTCTCTAGCCGGTCACACAATTGAATCATTTTTTTTTCAGCCAGCTGTTACTCCCATTTGTCAACTACAAGGCATATAAAACAAGCATCGTAAAGAACGAAAACATCGTTTTACTCCTGTTATTTGAAACAAGGAAAAAAAAAATCATGAAGAAAAACTGTTTCATCATGTGGTGAAGTTTTCAGAATATTCAGTGAATAGTGTTTCATAGAAAAGAGAAAAAGTGATTTTCTTTTCCTCCCTTACACTGACTGTGTTTTACCTGTTGTTCTTAGGAAAGGGAAGTAATTTGATCGACGCTCACAATGGCTCGGTAGGATTTTAACCTTGGAAGTGTCAAAAGGCCATGCTGCTGAAAGACTCGCTCGTTATGCTTTGAATTGGAATTCATTTCCCAGTAATATAAGGTTACACCTTGGTAGGAAAGTAATCAATTTATATCTGGCCTTCAAATAATCTGTCATTGCTTGGAATGACCACACTGTCGCCGTCATTGGCCGTCCGCGTCAAATAACCAGTAAAAAAACGAGTCAAATGTCCATGCGGAGAACGAATGGCGAGGACGATGTAATATGCTGTTGTTGAAATCTTTTGTTTTTAAGAATGTCTCCTGATACAAAACAGTTTCTGAAAACATGCAATGCTTGAAATTCTGACAGTCCGAGAGTAAGGGTTAACTGCGAAAGCATAAATCTACTAGACTCAGATCATAAAATTATGAAAGTGATATTGCCCATGCAGATGTATCGACCATTTCTAGAGTGCATGTTAAGTGTACGTACAAATGTAGAACATGAATAATTAGCAGAAGTGCTTAAATAACGTTCAGCATGTTAAAAATGACACTTTTATAAGCCCCAAACAAATAAACAAACTACAACAAAGGAAGCAAATTTGTTTGAAGTGATCAATTAAAATTTTTATTTTCTTTGCCTCATTATCATGCTGGGTGAAGTGCATCATCAAAAGGAGCCCTGTAGTTAATGTAGTCTTAAATGACGTGACCTCACTGCCATTCAGTCATCAAGCCCCAGTCGGAGTCAGAGAAGAGCGATATGCGTATGCTCAGAGGCTTTTTACATCGTTAGCATTCTAGATAACACAAAATCTTAAGATAAGATAAGGTAAGATAAGATAGCATATTCCCTTAATACACGTTTTGTTACCTCCGACCCACAAGTAATGAACACGAGCACGCTGATTAATTTACAGATAGTACAATGGTTGGAACAGGTATTGGAATATTTTACGTAGTAGACAAATCAGAATGATCTCTCACACATTCGGTAAGAGATCTGGGACAAACAGAAGACTCACCTAGTAATATATTTCTTATGTTCTTACAATCAAATGTCAAAATCGTTCTTCATAGAAATGACTTTGGCAGGACAGGTATGTAATCGAGACATTGTCCACGACTTGCGAGTGGCGGTTGTCAATGTCCTATAGCGTGAGGTATTACCGCTACCTTGTTCTCTGATAAATGCCTTGCCATGTCAGTTACCTATGGAAAGAACGTTACCACTTTGTTACATAAGTGATTTGGACTTGTGAAAATTTTAAGTTTCTCTCGCCAAGAACTCCCGTATCATTTTCAGCACAGAGATGCGCAGATCTCTACCATTCCTTTCTCATCCGAGGCTGCCAGTTTTAATGAAACTGTCAAACTCGGTTTTCTTAGAAGTGAATTTGACAGGACCGGTATAGTCTGAAGATCATTAATGAATTACATGGTATGGTGTTCCTCTTATATTGTGTTCTTCTCTGGTAAATGCCTTGTTTTGTCAGTTGTGAAAAAGATTGCTTACTCATGCCACCTATCAAGCAAGCAAGTGAGAGTTACCGTTATGTTACTGCTAGCTACTTTTTCCTTTCCGCAAACTCCTGTAATGCTGCATCCCAGAGATTCAAAGATATGTAATCAATATTTTGTCATCCATGGCTGGCAACCGTAACGAAACTATTGAAATCGTTTTTCATAGGAACTGATTTCATATATCCGTTGTAATCACGAGATCGTCAACGAAATATATATCGTCAGGTGCTCCTGTGACTTGTTGTTCTCTGGTAATGCCTTATTACGTCAGCTATTTATGAACTGAAAGTTCCTGCCTTATCGTATCAGTTATCCACAGAGAGAAAGTTACTACAGCTTTACTTGATTTTTTTTTCTCTGTTAATTTTCTGTAGAACCTCTGTACAGAGATTCACAGATCTAACCAATTATTGGTAATCTGAGACTAGGTTCAATCAAACTGTCAAAACGGTTTTTCTGAGAAATCGATTTGGCAGGACCGGCATAAACAGGAGATCATCAATGAATTAAACATGAGATTTGTTTTTCTATTGTAGTCTGGTAAATGCCTTGTTATGTCATCTATTCATGAAGTGAAAGTTACTATCTTATCATATGAGTGATCTGGGAAGTGAAGGTTACTGTAGAGATGCTATTACTTGTTCTTTCCGTAATGTCTGTAACACCTCAGCACAGAGATTCACAGATCTCTCGCCGATATCTTGTCATCTATGGCTGCCAGCGATGCCGGCGCTGACTGATTTGGTTGCAGTACAGAGCAAAAAGTGGGGGCGACGCGCCTGGTTCTTTTTTTTTTTTTTTTGAGCTTTGATCCGTCAAGTATTTTGTGTCTCTGGTGTTACTTTCTGATACCATCAATTACTTCCAATGACAGCTTGGAATTTGAGGTACGAGTGTTCTACAGAATGCAAGTACCAACCAATCCTTCAGGATGCTCCGAATGTCGTTGTCTTTTTGCATAGGTCGAACACATAGAAGGAAAAATTCCATAGAATTGGCATAATATTATGTTCTTAATGACACATTTTAACGAACAGTAAATTAATTTCTCAGCAATATTGAACATTCTTAAGTTTGTGTTATCTCAAGTTCCTGGTTATTTGACATGAAAATGTTATGAATAAATCAGTGAATAGGCTTTTCTGTTGTTTTACCATTGAGCTGAAGAAGCCAGATTTTATCTAGATCAATCACACCCACCACTTGTTCCTTATTACTGATGCTGAGTCTGGCACTAGAGCTCAAAACACATCAGCTCTCGTCAACTACAGAGCGCTCGCGTTGAGTGAAGAAACTGCAGCATTCTTCTCATGGTCTTTCGGAACATTCTTGAAATAGTTTCCAATGGCGCTGCATCCCATATTTTGGATGAGTAACTTTATGGTTCGATGTTACACTGTTGCTCTTCACTTGAAGAGCTCATCAAACAGTGGTAGATTTCATCATGAAAAAGTAACATAGGAATAAATGAGGACAATCTAAATACTTGCCACTATGGCACCAATGCAGAATTCAGGCTGTTTCAGTTGTCTGCTAAACAGATGTGGCCATTGTGATAGTGGTCTAGGCAGTTGTAGTTGTTGGGGTGGGGTGTGGGGTGGGATGGAGAAAGGGGTAAGGGTTTTTGTTTATTTGTTTGTGTTGGCATTTAAATGGCGCATCAACACGATCATGGCTATATTTTGCCTAGCACGTTAGAATGCGATTAGGATTAAAAATTGTGTCAAAAGATGTGTATAAAGTGCCATTTTGACCTTCAGCGAAATGAATTCCCTTTGCTGGGTATACGAGGTATAATGCAAGCATTGTTAAGAAAGAAAACAAATCGCTTTTTCTCCTGTTATTGGAAAAGTACGTGTCAGAGAATTCTGAAAAGAAAAGTCACCATATTATAGAAATTGGTTTTTCCTGTCGTGAGAATTTTGCTTCAAGCTTTTGAAAATATCAGGAGCAACGGTGATGTTTTCCTCCTTTAGAGTGCATGTTCTATACGTCTTGTACTTGGCAAAGGCAAGTAACCCAGCTGGCTTAAACTATGGCTCATTGGACGATCAAAGATTGTAAAGGGAAGTTATAAAAAAAAAAAGACGGTTGTAAAGGGAAGTTATTTAAAAAAAAAAAAGACGGATGCAGAGATATTGTCAGCTATCTAGCCCGCTGCATGTTTCATCAATTCATGCTGGATAGTGATAACGGCAGCGACAGCGCCTGCGGCACTAGCAAGGGTAGAAGTAAACTTAGTAGTGTTACTACTATACGTTTGCTATATATATATAATAATATATGTCGGCGTTAGTTATGTGGTTTTGGTAAGTGAGAGAGTGACATCAGGCAGTAAAGGCCCAGACGGATGAGCAATACATTGCAGCTGGAGTATGTCTGACTAACCGTAAGGGCAATTTGATGAACTACTCACGTTTGCCTTTGATCTCTGTCAGTGGTAGTCAGCGTGTCATTTGTTAGCCTGACATAGTTCTTTTAATGTTATAGAGACTGAGAGACACAGGCAACAATGATATTGAGATTTAATGACATCTTAGGTCATTGCCATTCGCCAAAATCAGCATTTTATTTTTTCTTTCTTTCTTCTTTTTTCTTACTGAGGTAAAGCTCTAACAAATTATAGAAAATGACATCGCCAAACCAGTGCTGTTCTCCAAATTCAGCATTTTTTTTCAACCAAAAAGAGCCTGAAAAATCCATGAAGTAAGCCACTTTGAAGTCGGTTGATATCTTTAAATTGATGCCATTCGCCAAGTTCAACAGTTTCTTTTCCAGCCAAGTAGAAACCGAAAAATAAGTGAAAATGAGTGACATTGATATTAACTGTGCCATTCTTCAAGTTCAGCAGGTTACTTTTCAACCAAATAGAGCCCGAAAAATACATAGAAATAAGTGATAATGAAGTCAACGGGTATCGTTAAATTAGTGCCATTCACCAAGTTCAGCAGTTTGTTTTGTCAACCAAATAAAGCGCGAAAACTACATAGAAATGAATGAGTTGAAAATCAAGTGATATCATTAATCACGGCCATTTGTCAAGTTCAGCTACTCTCTAGCTCCCCAGAGACAGACAATTATATGAAATAGTGCTTGACTTTCAGAACCACTGTCAATACTGGGTCGGCCTATTGTTTTCTTACTCTTATAGCAGGGGTGTCCAAACTTTTTGTAAAGAGCTCCAGATTTGATGGAGCGAAAATATCTGGGGACCGACCATGCAGTCTGACATTCTTTGAACCATTAACATTCAGTGCAGATGATCTCTGTAATGGAATGAGCCATTTTGACCGTCAGCGAAATTACTCCCCTTTCCCAAATACAAGAGGTATAACACAAGCATTGTAAAGAAGGAAAAAATCACTTTTTCGATTGTTATGTGAAATACAAGAAACAGAAAATTCTGAAAAATTCACCATATGATGAAAATGTTTTTTTCCCTGTTGTAATATTTTTTTCATAATTTTTTTTCACCATATATTTCAAATAACAAGAGAAAAAATGATTTTTTCCTTCTTTGCAATGCTTGCCCTACACTTCTTGTACTTCGCAAAGGGAAGTAACCTAGCTGGCTGAAAAAATGGCCCATTCTTATTGCAAATAGCATACTTTTCATTTCTTCACATAGAACATAAATAACTCTAAACAAGCTATACCAAAATCACGCTGCCTTTCATATTTGAAGACTACGTAAAATGATGAGAAAGTCTGACTGGAAAACTTTCGGGAAGAATCTATCCTGGTTGATTTGAAACATCGCAGAGGCTGAGGGCCGATGGAAAGTTGAACATTGGCCCCCGGGCCGGACTTCGGACATGTGTATCTTATAGTCACCTTATTTCTTTGATTGCGAGGACAGGTCTCGAATTGCTAGACATCCTGTAAATTCCATGGATTAAGCTTCTTCAGCTTTAGCGAAATACAAAACTCAGTAGCTTGATTGGATTGTAAGAAGTCTGACGCTCAATCCCGTCGAGAAAGAAAAGGATGGTGTTGTCTACGCATATGTCGAGAATCTTAGCCTTTAAAACGGATAATGATAATTATAGTCGTCCATGCGTCCATGATTTCGACCATACAAAAGTTGCTTCTGACAACGATACGATCTCTCATGTCCACGAGCATGTACACTTCAGTTGAAACCTAGGTCATTTCTGATTTTGAATGTTTCATTTGGGGCTGTTTGAGTTCTTAAAAGGATGTGGTTTGACAACTGGAGCATGTTTGAGGGAAGGGAGCGGGAAGTGGTTGGATGAGGGACTGGCAAATGATGTATTGGGGGGGGGGGGGGACACAACTCTATAACACTCCCAACCCTTTGACATCTTTAGTTCTGAGGGGAGGGGGGAGGAGATATAATTCAAAGATGTTATTTCAAACGCTTAGTTTCAGTCAGTGCAAAGGACAACACAAAGGCTCAGTATCAACATAAATGTATATATTTTATTATAAATATATATATATATATATAATATATATATATACATTATATAATATATAATCGCTCAGATTTACCATATCCTAATACATTGGACGTTGAAGAGCAACGGCTCATGAAGGCTCCTCCTCGGGAAGGGTTTAACCCGCATAAGTCTAATCTACAAAAATAAAATGACGATTTAGTAATACTCAATTCATATATAAGAATTGCCACTTCAAGTGTATTGATTTGATTCTATTGTGAATATGGGTCGCCTTAACAACAGCGCAGTACACAAGGCTACTGACAGCCCTATCAGCTTCTATATTGCGTAAAATGTGTATATGATTATTAATGCACGTGAAGAGTTGATGAATTTTACGGTATTTCAGTCAGTGAGAGAGACAGTCGAGAGAAGGGCAAGCGCGGGGAATGGGGGCCTGGTGCTTGGGGAGAGCGGGGGGATGCAAACTGTCAAGTGAGAGAAGGATAAAGAGAGAGCCAAGTATTTTTGGAGGCAAAACTGGAAGGAGGAATGGAGAAATAGACAGATCAACCGACAGACTAACAGACAGATAGATAAACAGAAGACAGACAAACAGACAGACAGACGGATTTACGGACGAAGGGACAAATCAATGGATGGATGATAGGTGAGCGGATAGATGGACGAACAAATGGAAATAGGAATGAGTACATATTATATGGATACACAGATGGATGGATGAATACAGACAGGTAGGTGCAAAGAAAAAGCACTAGCTGGAGGGAGCACGATCTTCCATCCTGTTCCACCTGTCTTTGTTTATGTGTCCAGATTTGTGTTGTCTGGCGGGCCAGCGCCGATAATTTGATAATGTCTGTCGCGTGTACGACGTAGATATAGCACACATGGCGTATAACTACGTGTGTACATGAGTCCGAAGGTAGGGAGTGTCCTTTAGAGGGCGGGGGTCTGGACCTGTGTTATAATGATAGATAAAGTGTGGAAAAGGTTTCGGATGAAAGAAACGATCGAAGACAGATCAGGTGGAAACAATAGGTGGACAGAATGTCAGATTGTGAGTGAGTGATGAGTGAGGGAATGAATGAATGAGTGAGTGAGTGCGTGAGTGAGTGAAAGAAAAAATGAGTGTGTGAATGAGTGAAGAGTAAATGAGTGAGTGAGTGAATGAGCGAATGAGTAAATGAGTGAGTGAGTGAATAAGTGAGCGAGTGAACGAGAGAGTGAGTGAGCGAGTGGATGAGTTAGTGAATGAATAAGTAAGTGAATGAGTGATTTAATCGCTGAATGAGTGAATGGCTGAATGGGTGAAAGAAAGAATGATTGTGTGAATGAGTGAATGAGTAAATGAGTGAGTGAGTGAATAAGTGAGCGAGTGAGTGGATGAGTGAGTGAGTGAGTGAGTGAATAAGTGGGTGAGTGAATGATTTAATCGCTGAGTGAGTGAATGAGTGAGTGAATGAATGAGTGAGTGAATTAGTAAGGGAGTTAGTCGGTGAGTGAGTTGGTCGGTAAATGAGTAAATGAATGAATGAGTGCGTGAGTGAGTGAGTAAGTTGATGAATGAGTGAGTGAGTGAACGACTGAATGAGTGAGTGAATGAGTGAGTGAATGTGTATGTGAGTGAGTGAATGAGGAGTGAGTGACGAGTGAGTGAGTGATGAGTGAGTGAGTGAATGAGGAAGTATTTAGCACAGGAAAAGACAGAGATGTGAGAGAGTAGGCTAAAACAGCTGGAGAGAGAGCGAGGACGATTAACGGAGACATAGGAGAGAAAGAGAGAGAGAGAAAGAGAGAGGGGAGCAATTAGGAGAGGCAGCCCTAGATGAGAGAGTGAGGAAGAGAATACGAGAATGACATGGAAAGGCAAACAAACAGAAAGAGGGAGAGAACGAAAGAGAAAGAGAGAGAGGGGGGGGGGGGAGCATGAGTGATTCAAAATGTGTAAGATAAGCTGGAGAGGAGAGAGAATACCTGAGCCAAAGATTCTCATGTGAAAGAGAGTCGTAGGGAGTCAGTAATATGCTCAAGAAAAAAGAAACAACAACAGCAGTGCTTAGAGCAAAAAATGAATGAGACGAGAGAGAATGTTTGGTAAAAATCTGGGCAGACGGTGGGAGGTGAAAGTCGAGAAACATCAAGTGCAACTATACAGGTAGGTGACCTCTTGCTTCGTTCTGCGAACAGGGTTAAGAGTGAATGTGCAGATAATATTGGGGGGGGGGGGGGATGAAGAAAGAAAACACAAACATTACTAATTGCATTTATTAACAAACAAACCAGTGTTGCACATACGTCTGCAAGTGTTATCACAGTTATGATAAGTGTATTATTATGACTAAAATATCAAAAATGAGGTTACTTGTTTAATGTGCTACAAATTTTAATGACTTAAATATTATAACATTGATGTCATCCTTACTGTATACATGTTCCTGTTTTTGCTCCCTCTTGTATTTCTCATTCCATCCCCTTTCCCCTCCCTGCCTTACCCCTACTTTCCATGTCAGCCCCTCCCCACCCACCCCATTTCCCCTTTACATTATATCTCTTGTTAGCAAAAGGTTGACATAATTTTGTTACTTCCTCCATTTGTTTATTTCTCTCTCCTTAACCCGTCTCTTGTACTCCCCTTTTCTCTCTCTCCTTTCTCTTCCTTTTCATCTATAATCGTCTCTTTGTTCAAACGGTTGACATTCTTTCCTCATATCTGCTCATCTCTCCCTCCCCTCATTCCGCTATTCTGCCCGACTCCCTTCCTCTCTCCATCTCCCGCCCCTCCCTCGTCTCCACCCTCTTTTACTTTCTTTCCCTGTTATTCATTCTTTCACACTTCCTGTTTCTCTTTTTTTTTTCCTCCCTCACATTTTTCTTCCCATTGTTTCCCATTCACGTGCTATGCAGGTGAGGGGCGCATTCTATACATTCCTCGCGTGTCGGCGATTTTAACTCACCGACGTGAGCTTGAAGTCTCGGTACTCACAGTGTCGTTAGGAGACACCCTGTTTGACTCGATCACTCTATTACTCATAGTCTTGAAGTAGCTCCTACTAGACATGAGGAGGCTGTGTAAAATTGTGAGTGGGAGAAAGAATAAAGAAGATACTCACAGATATAGGAGGAGGAGGGGGTGGGAGAGGTAGAGGAGAAGGTTGGAAAGAGAGCAGGCGGAGAAGTGAAAAAGAAAACGGGAGCAGGAGTAGATCGGCAGATATAGACGATGGATAGATAGACAGGCGGATTAGATAAATAGATGAATGGATGGATGGGTGGATGGATGGATGGATGGATGGATGGATGGATGGATGGATGGATGGATGGATAGATAGATAGATGGATGGATGGATGGATGAATGGATGGGTGGATGGATGGATGGATGGACGGGTGGATAAATGGAGAGATGGATGGATGGATGGACTGACGGACGATCATGTTGACCTTCGAATGCCAAACATGGGCCCGTAATAAAACAAAATTAAGATATCTTTGAAATTTTTTTCCGAGTTAAACTAGTTACTGTCTTCATAGAGTTTCAAAAGATTACATTAATTTATGTAAGTGGTTCAGGCATGCCGTGAAAATGCCATCTTAATAACCAACAGCGAAAGTCTGTAATATGAAGGAATCAGGCTGTAGGACGGGAGAGCGCGCAAGGAAATGCCGTGGTTGAACGGAGAAATAGTGAGGAGAAGGAATCATTTGTCTAGTCAACAAAGTCACTCATTTGGCCGAAAAGAAACAACTGCGTCTACTCTTGGTCTTCAACGGCAGAAGAAGTCTAACAAAATATTGAATGACGATTGGATCTAGAGATACGCTTGAGGAGAGTTGTGTGACCCAGTCAGTTGTTACAGATTTTGATTAAGGGCGTTGAAAAATCCTATCCTCCCGTTTAATTTGTGATGGTGGATCAAAGCCAGTCCATACAGTTGATAAAAAAGTTTCATACAGCTAAATTTTTAGCAATAATTTCCTGAAGTTGTTTGTGCATGCATGTAACCTCTCTCCGCCACAACTTTTCTTCTCAAGGTCATCTGTAATATTACATGCATTTCAATGAAAAACGGGAGATTGATTCCGCCGATATTGAATATAGTGTTAGGTTTTTGAGTCTTTTTACCCACGATGATGTTTAACTATAAAGCTATCTTTGCACCAGCAATTACAATGAAATATATTTCCTTATTATATTAGTTTCAAAATGAATATTATTTTGGGAAATACAGTATCATAAATTTGACTCTTGTTTCATAGAATGTTTAGGTTCAGCCTACATGTATTTGATAACAACTCAGAAGAACTCTTTCCGCGTTTATCCTTATCTTTATCAACCTTTGTGCTTCTCAGTATCTCTTTTTTTATATATGTCTATCTTTAACGTCTGTCCGTCTGTCTAGCAAATGTGTATGCAAATATATGTATGCATATGAATATTATTTCTGGTAGGTAAAATGCACAAGTAGCGATGACGACTGTGTCTTGGCTTGTACTCCTACAAATTTTTATTTCGTTTTCCTAGATCTTTGCAGGTTTGCTGTGCTCACCAGACATGTAATTGAATTTTTCACTGATATGCCTGCCGCCCACGCCTCCCACTTAATTCACTCATGAGCCGTTAGAGCCAGAGAAAACACTGAGGATAAAAAGAACAGCATCCATTTTCTTGCCACAGAGCTAGCACATTGCGCCAAGACTGCCTGAATCTGCTATTCCTGCACTGGTGCAATGGATGATTTCAATTAAGAAACATGCCGAGCTCAGGCCAAGTAATGAATTGCCCTCGATGATACGAGGACTCCTGTTATCATTTTTAGATAATTACTGCGCCCCCACCTGATGAAATGAAGAGGAAAAAAGAAAAGCAAATGATTAGCAGCATGGCCTGGTATTCTGTAGAGTGAGAAAGACGGTGGAGATTGTTTGGCTGTGTGGTCGGAGAACGAGAGTGTGGGCACAAGTGAGCGACATGTCAGGAAAGGAGTTTCCTAACGCCTGAACAGGGACTCGTAACCCTGATCCTATCTGCTATTCCTAGCCGTCATTACTTGTCCTAAGATTATCCTAGCCTAAAATCTGACCCTAACTATTATTGGAGAGATCCACATGCTTAGCTTTGGGCACAAACATAGATCCAGATCCTAAATCTAAAGTGAGAAAGTACCGTGGGGCCTATAGAATGTTCTTGTAAGTGATCAATAGCCGAGGAGGGGATCATTCGGACTTCCATAGAGATCGTTGTTTTGGGCAAAGTGTAATCAAATCCTAAATCTAAAGTGAGAAAGTATCGTAAAGTCTACAGAAAGGTGTTTTTAGGTGATCAGCAACCGAAGAGGGAATAGGCTATTGGAACGTTCATAAAGATTGTTGGCTTGGCCAAGATGCGATGTAGATCTGAAGTCGTCGTCTTCTCATCGTACCTGAAAATCTATCTGCGGTCCGTCCAGTATTATATTTTTACCATTGTATGAATTGACAAATATTAAGGTCAGCGTAAATAACCAAATATAAAGGAATTCCCTATGGTGGAGGAGATTTGCGACGCTACTTACTTTTAGTCAAGATGAGGGAGAGTTAACATTGAGAATTTAGGGCCAGAGTCAGTGTTTGCAACTTTGGATTGAATATTAATTGAACACATACGGAAAATTTCATATCAGTGCCTGACCTATGGCTGCTTACAATAATGGATGCAACATCAAGGTGTGCCGCTTGAATTGACCAACTTAAACGGCCAGTTCCACATTTCAGTAGCGGTCATTTGAGTTCTTTCATTAGAGGAACCGACAAGAGCTGCGAAACAACATTCAATCTTTGGTATCTCTGCTCTGTTCACCACTCCGAATGGATTGGTTTAACTGCATCCTTCAATAAGGTATTTGTTTATTTTAAGACAGTATTCTTTGCGAAAGTGTACAGATTCTGCCTGCGCATTTGTACTTAAATTCTGCATTACCATTTTGTCTACCTATCTGCTTTTCTGCCCGCAAGCCTACATGCCTGCTTACCTGCCAGTCTTTGTATCGCACAGGTTTACAGTTATCGATCAATATACTCAGCAGACTATAACGATAGCATTGCCAGCTGATACCCAGTTCAATCTATAGGTTGAGAACCACTGAGATACTGTTGACAGCAGGTAACAAAGGCGTTCCAGAGATTCTCAAGCAGTATTTTTTTCTTCTCTTTTTTAAAAGACTCTTGTCCCCATGTAAGTGTTCTGTTTTTATTTATTTGTATTCATTTTGTAGTCGGTGTTGCCGCAAGAGGACGGCTCAGGACGAGAAAGGTGAACCTTCTCATACAAGTTAGGGAAATGGATGACACTAGGAAAGGTGGAAAAGGGAAAGGGGCGGACAGGGCAAATTGCCGGAATGAAGAGGCTTTTAGTGTGAGAAAATTGATGTGATATTTACCAAGAAAATGGATCCAATGCTTGTTTGGGTTTTCCAATGTCTGATAGAAAATTCTCTCTCTCTCTTCTTCTCACTCTCTGAATCCCTGTCATTGTTTCTCTCTCTTCCTCACTTTCACTTCTCTCTCCTCCTCGTGTAAAGAAGACTCTTTTCATGTGTTTGTTTAATGAGATTTTCAAGAAGGAAACTTGAAAAACGTCACTACGCACTTGTTCTGCATAGAAAATATTAAACGATGATAAACATGATTAGGCTATTTCGAAGTTTGCCCACAGGCTGGCTGGAAACAAGGGTCTCAGGCTGGACTGTCTGGACCGTAGCAGACAATTCGAGGAGTTGTTTTATAAGATAAGACAAATAGGATCAAAAGGGATTTCTTTTTCAGCTGATGAGAGATATCACACGTATCACATGCATTCATTCACACGCCCATACATGACAGTACATGATCTGAAATATTGCGAATAGTACCAGAAAAAGGCAAACCTAAGAAAAACTTTTGCAACTTGACATACGTGTTGCTGATTGCAGAAATGAATTTCTGTAACACTCTCCATTATTTCTTAAATATAGCAAACGCCCAGATCTTTCAGAATGTTTCATTTATTTATAGAGTGGGTGAGTACCAACAGTTCTAAATCGAAAAATCAAATGCTCCGCTGTAGATCAGCCAAAAAAAAATAGAAACCGAAACAAATTTAAAATACACATACAAAAAAAGAAAATCGGCATGAGAAGAACAGTGAAAGTGACAGAAAGTTAAGAATGGGGACAGACAAGGACTTCGGCAAAAAGGATGGCAAAAAAGGAAAGCGGGAATCAGATGATAAAAAGGGAAGTAGGGAAAGAAATGAGAGATAAGAAAGTGATGGTATGAAAGAGGAAAGGAGAAAATTTTAACATGACAGAGAGAGAGAGAGAGAAATTGGGCGAAAGGGGAGGGGGGAGGGGAGTAGGCAGAGGGAAATGTGTTAGTTGTGTGTGTTTGGAAGGGATTGGAAAGCGAGGGGGGGGGGGGGTAACGGGAGAGGCGAAAGGATGGGGAATCCCCAGCTAAACAGGTTAGACTGAGGACACGCATTAGTTTGTATGCATGCCAGTCACGCATTCCCGCCTACCTGTGTGTTCCAATGTCATCACATTGTGCCGTGCCATCCCTCTCTTACAGGTGGCATTTCTTTTGGTTAACAAGTTATTTTACACGATAATATGCCTGACCTGAAATCGGTTGTGATACGTTGTACCCTACAGACTAAACAAAGCACAAACACACACACGCAGATACACACACAGTGAAACTGCAGGTATTATGCAAAGAACCCAAAAGAAAAATTGAGAGAACTAAGGTGTTTTTTACGTTTTCTTTCCTTCTGTCTGTCTGTCTGTCTTTCTTTTTTCTTTTCTTCATACTTTCTTTCTTTTCTTTTTGTTTCTTTTTTCTTTCTCTCTTTCTTCATTTCTTTCTTTACTTGTTTCTTCGTTGTTGCTTTATTTCTTTCATCTATTGGTACTTCTTTTTCTTCTTGTTTTTTGTTTGTCTGTTTTCTGTATGTGTGTGTGTTTTTCTTTTTCAAACAACCTGATTTATCTTTTATTGTCTGCAACAGAGTGAGCAAAGAAATGGCACTTGATAGAGTAGACTAAACAAAATAACACACACAAATGTATAAAACCACATATTAAATTATACTCTTCACATACACATAAACACATGTGTCCCAAAAAGAAAGGAAAAGTTGCTAAAATGTACTTTTGTTTCTATTTTTTTCTCAGTTTTTTAAACTCCTCTCTGAAAACACAAGGAATCATAGACAAAAACAAGAAAAAAAAAGAAAGAGAGGAAAAAAAAAAGCCAGACTGATAAACGAATTAAAAATAGATAAAAATATGGAATTAATAAATGATATGTCAACAGTAAATAGATAGACAGACAGTCAATGTATGAGTAAATGAATTATTACATGCAATACATGAGTGAGTGGATAAATGAATAAATAGACAAATGATCTTTTGTATTGTTGTCTTTTAATAGTGCTCATTTAGTATATTAGAAGAGAACCCATGGCCTTCGTGGAAGATTTTTTTAAAAATATTGGTCAAACCGATATTGCCCAGCGACGAGGTATATGGCAAGCGTGTGCACCTCGATGTTGGTGTTTTGGATGATTCAACTGAATGCCATTTAAAGAAAACCTATTTGGTGTTTTGAACGCGTCATTCTATCGAACATACAATTCGGATCGGATAAAACACTC